>CAOJCR011021316.1:0-13237 GCA_948330485.1 Euphorbia neoarborescens | reverse complement strand
ATTACTACAGAAACAGCAAGGACAAAAGACTAATCCTTTCTAAATGCCTAATATATCATTTCACTTTCTTTAAGTTTAACTGCCATGCTTAAGGTGTAATTATTCAGATGAAACTTTGAAGCCAGCATGAGCAAGCCATGTAGACAATTTTTTCAGTGAAAAGTTGCTAGAAAAAAAGGGGAAATTTTGAGATTAGTTACACTCTCCAAACTGCATGAAATCAAGAATTTGTTGGGGAGATGCCACAATTTCTTCACGTAAACCAGCAACATAAATCCCCCGCTACATATGAGAACAAAAAAAAATTATTATTGAACAAGAAAATATAAAATAGTAAAAAAATTATGCTAGGTAAGTATTTGAAGTACCTCTAGACTTTCGTGAATTTGAAGCTTTCTATGTTCAGGAACCAATAAATCATTTATATCCTCATTATATATCTCCATATATGACATTCGCAGAAGAAACTCCCGATCAACATCCTAAGAAGCAAATAATGCCTATCAACTGAGAGAACTGTAAGGAACCAAAACATCAAGACATCTACATCTTTATGGGAAAACCAAATGTGGATGAAGCAATTATGCATTGGACTCCAGTATTTTCGTGAAATAGAAGACAAATAAAATTTAAAAATTCATCTAGGGTTCTAATTTCCAACTCAGCTCATTTCTAATTAAATCCAAATGACCGCAAACACTTCCAATAACAATAAAAAGCGAGAAGTAGATAAAAGCAAACATCTAAATGGAAATGATGGATCTATTCAATATTAACTTTATACCATCTGTTATGTGTCAAATTTGCTGAATGATCTCTCCCTTTACAAAGCTTTCATTAAATAGAAATAAATTTGATTTACATCCTTGAAATTTTGCTAATTTCTTCCTACAAAATAGCTTTGATTATGATAAGTTATTTATACTATAATTACAAAGATATTTACAGTTGTGCATATGCCTATCTATTAACATCCCCCCTTAAATTGATGTTGGTGGATCAAGAAGCATTAATTTGCCAACAAGAAATTGAGGATGGAGTCGGTGGCATGGATTTCGTAAACACATCAGCTATTTGTAGATATTAGATACATGTGGAAGAGTGATGACTTCTGTACCGACAGATTCCCTTATGGAATGACAATCCACCTCAATGTGTTTAGTACTCTCATGGTAAACCAGGTTGGTAGCAATCTGAATGGCACTGGTGCTGTCATCATGGAGAGGATTAGGACTATTTTAGGGAAATCCAATCCCAGCAAGTAAACCACGAAGCCATACAATCTCAGAGCAAGCGGCAGAGATGGCTCGATATTCCGACTCGGTTGAAGATTTGGAAACACGGTCTTGTTTCTTACTTTTCCAAGATATCAAGGAGTCAGCAAGAAACATACACCAGCCCGTGACAGACCGATGAGTGTCTGGGCAGCCTGCCCAATCAGAATCACTAAAAGCATTAAGTTGAATCAAACAACCAGCAAGAAAGAACAAGCCACATGTAGATGTCCCGAGAGATATCAAAGGATGCGACGAACAACAACCAAGTGTAGATGACGAGGAGCTTGCATGAACTGACTGACTTGTTGAACTGCAAAAGATATATCAGGCTGTGTAATAGTTAGATAATTTAAGCTCCCCACTAATTTCCGAAACAGAGTGGGATCGGGAACAAGATCGCCTTTCGCACAGCGATATTTAACATTCAACTCCAACGGAGTGTCTACAGATTAGGACTGTTGAAAACCTGCAAAAGCAATCAAGTCTTGAGTATATTTGTGTTGATGTAAGAACACAACTGAAGGTTTATAATCAATCTACAATCCCAAGAAATATGTAAGAGAATCAAGATCTTTCATATGAAAAGAATCCTTGAAATATTGTTGAAATTGAGTTATTAATATAGAATCAGTTACTATGATGACAATGTAGTCGGCATGCCCCAAGAGAAGAACACAACCAGCAGATGTTTTGCAAAGAAACAAAGATAAGTCATAATTACTTTGCACAAAAAAGAAATTTTCCAAAGTGGATTGAAACTTTTCAAACCAAGCTCCGAGAGTTTGCTTTAATCCATACAAAGACCGCTTCAGCTTGCATACATTCCAAGTAGGTGAAGAGAACAAACAAGGTGGAGGCTTCATATAAATATAGTCGTTGAGGTCACCATAAAGAAAAGCATTTTTTTACGCCCGTTTGGTGAAGAGGTCGGACTTGTGCAGCAGCTATGGCAATAATAGTTCTCACCATAGTCATTTCTACAATAAGAGCAAAGGTCTCATCATAGTCCACATCATACTTTTGTTTGTTACAAAGGACAACCAAGCGAGCTTTGTACCGATATAGAGTACCATCAGAATGGAGTTTAATGGAATAAACCCATTCACAACCAATTAGGTGAATATTTGAAGGACAAGGAACAACGTCCCATGTGTCATTCTCTTGAAGAGCATGAAGTTCTTCGTTCATTGCTTTCTGCCAACATTCATGCTTGGAAGCTTGTGAGTAACAAGTTGCAACGGAAACATGAGTTAAAGTAGAAGAAAAATCATACCAATGAGGAGGTTTAGAGGCTCTGGTAGATTAGTGCAGCGAAGCAGAAATGGAAGGTAACTCAGATTTTGGTTGAGAAGCAATAGCAAGTGGCGGAAGGGAATGAAGCTGGTCAATGTTGTTGATACGCAATTCCAGGTTTGAACCGCCCATAAGAAGATGAAAAATCTTCAAAAGTTAAAAGAAGAGAAGCAACAGAAGAAGGCTCAACATGAATGGCAAAGAAATGCTGATTATCAAAGAAAATATGTCTGGATATACGAAATTTTTTAGAGCCGGGAACATAGCAAATAAAGCCCTTTTGTGATGGACTATAACCTATAGAAGCATAATTTGTTACGTTCAGAAGGTGGTAGATATACAAAACAAACACAACCAAAAGTATGTAAATCATGATAGCTAGGAAATTGATGATAAGGACGATAATAAGGTGAGTCAATATTTAACACTTGAGATGGCAATTTGTTAATTGAATATACAGAAGTAGGCAAAGCTTCAACCCAATATTTAGATGGAACAGATGACTCAATCAAGAAAGTACAAATGACATCCAAAAGGTAACGGTTTTTGCATTCAGCAATTCCATTTTGCTGTGGCGTATACTCACAAAAGCGTCGTAAAATAATTCCTTTCTCAGATAAGAAATCATGAAATGCATGAAACATATAATTACTTCCATTAGCTACCTGAATTCTGATGAACCAATATAGTTTTGGACACTTTTAAGCATACTAGTAGAGTTGGTCATATAATTTAAAGCACCTGAGTCAACAAGCCAAAGATGAGATGGAATACCATTACCTTGCAAACTCAAGGATAAAAAGGCCGAAACAATCATCTGTTGTACCATTTGAGGAGTAAGAACAGATGCAGATGCTGTAGTAGGGCATGTAGACATTGTTAGGGTAACAAAGTCAGTGTTAATATTGCTGGTGGAACAGGTGTTATTCTGCGATTTTGAGGACGTGTGGGACAGTCCTACATAATGTGCTGGTGTTGTTTGCAATAATTGCATAACTTCTTGCCACAATGACTAGCAATATGACCATATTCCTTACAACTATAACATTGTATTTTAGTCATATCTCTGCCCTTTCCTTTTCCATGGGTAGCAAAAGGAACAATGACAATATTCTCTTGCTTGAAAGAGTTTTGTGTGCAAAGACGCTACTCTTTACGTAGTAATTCCTTGAAACAAGCATCCAAAAAAGGAGGTGGATCGCGGTTCATCAAACTTGACTGAACAATCTAAAAGTTAGATTGCAATTTCATCAAAAATTTATCTCACTTGCTTTGCTCGTGAACTTCTTGAATTATGGTAAGAGATTCAGCAGGTACTTTAGTATAAACAATATCAGCGAATTTAGCCCATAGATTTTGAAATCCAAAAAAGTAATCTTGAGTAGAAAAAATGCATTGAGAGTAATTAGCAATCCCATGTTCTAGTTGGAAACGATGTGTGTACTATTGTCCTGATTGTAGACCTTTTTCAATAGTCTCAAATGCCCTTTGCAACCTTATATGGCCTGAAATTTAGGACAATAAGAGAATCAATGAACCCTAGAATCCATACCATCACCCGAGCATCTTTGATCTTCCACTATATAGCATCACTAAGAGCTAGATCACTTCCATAGATATCGCCTCATAATTCCTTTTCAATGACACATAGTTAAAACTGAAACTCTCAAGCAAAATCATTCATTCCAGTAAATCGAACATTAAAGAACTTAAACTAATGGGAAGTCTTTATCGCAAACAGCCAAAACAGCCAAGATTAACCAAGATTCAAGACGGAAATAAAAACAAGCAAACGAAATCAAATTCAAAGAAATCTCAAGTTTGCAAAGCCAAAATAGCCAAAAAAAGGCTCTGATACCATGCCAATTTTGCTGAATGATTTCTCCCTTTGACAAAGATTTCATTGAAAAGAAATAAATTTGAATAACATCCCTAAAAATCTATTATTTTCCTCCTATAAAACAGCTCTAATTATGGTAAGTTATTTACAACATAATCATAAAGATATTTACAGTAGTCCATCAGTGTATCTCTAAACACTAAGCAATAATTTTTATCTTAATAAAGTATTTTATTTTCGAGTAATTACTTCCAATGAAGTACTTCATTCATCAAGCATCAAGCAAGAAGCATCAAGCATCAGAGATGCTCAACTGAAGATAAATAAAACCAAATAACCAAAATCACCTTACACCAACAGCTCAAGATGAAAACTAAAACTGTACAAAATTAGAAAGCGGTTCATGGCAGATAACACAAATAAAAAGCTATATCCCACGTTAAAAGATTAATCAACAAATGCTAGCATATTCTAACTCCAAGTAATGTTAGAATAAGATTCACAGACTATACACCGGCTAAGCACAAATTTAAACCATTCATCTCCATCATTCCAACATCCTGCTCGCAGCCAACAGAAAAATAAGATCTAATTTAATATACGTAGGAATAATAAAAAGTTCATTAGCTATTGCATATCAACGAAAAATTTGAGTCAGGTCAAATTTAGTAACAAAAATATAGGACCACAAAGCATTCTTAAAAGTAGCTAACAATCATTCAATATACTTTTATCGACTATTTGTAGAACCAAAATAAACCAATAAATCTTCAATAATCAAGACGAAATATGCTAAAGCTTTCAGAAGAACAACAATGACTACCACCATTTCTAAAGTGGTATCCATTCCTTCCGTGATACCATGTTATATTTTGCAAATTCCAATCTTAATAGAAAGTTATTTCTCACCCACCCAAAGAAAAGATGTCAAGATCTCCCACATTCAATGCTATCCCAGGTACATTGATCCACAATAAAAATATATATCTAAGAAAGTGAAATGCAGAATAAAGTGCAAAATTTTGGGTTTTTGAAGAGTTCTGCTACCTTCTGTATCAAATCAAACAAATCGTAAACTGCGAGGGGGATAACCCCAGGTTCAGTGGCTGAGCCTTTCATAGTATGCGTCTTGCCGCTGTTTGTTTGCCCATAAGCGAAGACAGTTCCTACATTTTCCGAAATTGAGGGAGAGAGTGAAAAATAAAAGCAACTATACAAGCCCAAAATTTATTTACACTCGAGCATTGTTTGGTACAGGGTTTTGAATGGATTTTTAAAGTAAGTTTGAAATTTTATCTTTGTTTAGAAAGAGAGTTTAGGATGGTTTACAAAATATCAGAAGAGTTAGAATCAATCAAAATTTCAACCCACCAAAATGGAGGGTTAAATAGGTTTCCCAATTCTATGAATTAAACTTTGAAAAACTTTCTTTTAAAAAATCTTATGAAACTTTTTCCAAACAATACCTCAATACCCAGCTTACTTATAACTCGTAAATTTAGAGAAATAATTTTAAAACCACGGGTAATTTTGAAAAAGGAGAAAGGAAACAGTAAGAATGCACCATTAAAGCCACCAACTGATGCGGCGACAATTTGTTTGGTACGGGCTCTATAAATTTCTTCTGTCTTGCCGTCCTCTCCAAATACACGGTCTATCCGTACAGAAGGGGGGAAAAGAAAAAGAAACAACAATAGAAAGCAGTCAATAAGAAATTTGAAGAAAAATCAAACAGGAAAGAGAGAGAGAGGAGGGTACGAAGATCAAAATCGGTACCGAATTCGAACTTGTTGGAGTTATTAGGGATGAAAATGGAGTTGCCTGAGATTTTCCAGGGGCTATTCTTAGCATCCTCCGGTGAAAGTGGCCGCGCTCTGACAGTTACATGAATTCTATCCATTGTGAAGCTTTTTGAGAAGAGAAGAATCAGAGCATCTATGGAGTCGATTGGAGCCCTGGCAGGGCAAAGCAAAAGTTGGAAGAGAAAGACTGTAGCTTCTTCCCTTCCTTCGTACCCCTTGTTTTCCCGCCCACTTATTTGCTCAGCGAAAACCAAACATCACTGACGCGTGCAACGCTCCTAACCTTTTTTCATTTTTTAAATAAAATATCTCGGCATTTGATATTTTACCTAATAAGATTATGGAAAAATCTTACTGTACACCTAGCATATCACGTTATTTATGTGTCAAATCAATAAAATCATGTCATGTTATATATTTTAGTATTTGAGTTGATAAATTAACACATCTAAAGTTCATATTTTAAGATATAATATTTTTATTTTAGGGTTCATAATTTTATTTTAATTAATAATAATTAAATAATTAAATGTTATTGACTTAGCGTACCATGTTAGTAGTACACCAATCCTAAAATTACTCTTAAACAGTTATATAAATACAACTAATAAAATAAAATGTATTAGTCGAATTTATTTTATAAAACTTTTCTGTTATTCAACGATCATATAAATATACTATCAGGTATTATAACTGAATATGTAAATGGTCACGAAGTACAATCAAATAATATATTTATCTCAATTAAAGTAACAGTTTTGTGCATACTGAAAAGAGTTTAAAAATCTAAAAAATGTAAACATATTATATATATATATATATATATATATATAGAAAAGTTCTCTTTTTTTTTTTATTCAGAAATTGTGTATAAACATTTATTTTCGAAAATTTTATTCTTCAAACCTCTTTATTTGTGCTCTTAATATGTGATAACCTCTAAATTCTCGTTTCTCTTACACACGTCACCATACCGCCGGTTAAAGGCATAAGATCTATCGCCCCGGTCATCAGGAACACGCTGGTAGTTTCCCTCCTGCCGAA
Organism: Euphorbia neoarborescens; assembly: GCA_948330485.1. Lineage (NCBI taxonomy): Eukaryota > Viridiplantae > Streptophyta > Magnoliopsida > Malpighiales > Euphorbiaceae > Euphorbia > Euphorbia neoarborescens. The sequence goes on along the minus strand of CAOJCR011021316.1, from coordinate 5,981 downwards.
AGACGGGAACAGAGCATTTAATACTGCAATTAATGCATTGAGGGCTCAAAGCAGCCTGATAGGAGAACAACGACAACAATTAGGAGTTTCGTCAGATGGGCAGATCCAACTCCCCATCAAACTGACAACACATTGGAAGTTGGTAGCACCCAGTTCCTAGCAAACAAAATACTACTCCTGACAACCCAATCAGGGTATAACACGTGGAAAGGAGCCACTACATAACCAAAGAAGCCCATCAACAGAAGGGTATCTGGTATGATTCTAACTCTCCCCCTATCTCAAAACTTTCCAGATACGTGACTGACTTAACCATTGGAGGGGATCCACCGGAGAGACCCTCCTCCAGTCAAGGTGCTTGTTTTGCAGGTCGCCGGCACAACATCAACGACTGGCATACTCATTTCCGACGAATTCAATTTACGCTCATTATCAATTGGTGCGGTGAGCATGGAGCAGTGATAACCATGATTCCCACTGCATAGAACTGACACTCTTCGGATTCATCTGTCCCTTACACCACAGGAGTTCATCCCCAGCCTAGTGCACATGAGTAGGCAGTGGTGCGACAGAGCATCCTGGACCATTATGGCATTACCTCAGAGCACGCTGCGATACTCGGGCTTTCTGCTATCCCACCAGTTACCGCTCCCACACCTCAACCTTTTGTGGTTCCACCAATCATGCAGTCCACCTTACCTTCCTCTTATCCCATAATACCACTGCTGGTCAAAACATGTTCCCCCAGGATCCCTACACAAACCTTCCCGCTTCCAGCAATGCATGGGGGTACACTCCACACTGGTGGCTTCCTAATGCACAGTAGTACCCCGCGACCAACCTTCCTGCTCATTCTCCCTTATATCCACCACCTACAACTCCCCCACCTCCCCCCAGGGGGTCAACCCTCGCCCATGCCCCCCGAGTTGTTTCCCAACCAGAAGTTGATCCTGCGGTGTCTATGGATCTATTGGCCGACCCTAGATTTGAAACTCTGCTCAGACAGGGGCTGGATAAGTATAATATGGCTTACCAGGACCCCATTTCCACTCTGCAGAATCTCAGTTCTACCGACGTATATTAGACATGCCGTTCGACCCAAAGTTGAAGCAGATTGCGGTCAAAGATTATGATGAAAAGGACAACCCCAAGGACCACATTCGGACATTCACAGAGAAGATAAGGCTGGAAGGAGCCACAAAAGGACTGATATGCAGGCTATTCAGCACCACCTTGAGGGGTTCTGCATCCTTGTGGCTCGACAACATCGACCCTGGATCCATTATGGGCTGGAGTCATTTGAAGAAACTTTTCTACGCTTATTTCTTTGGCTCTATACCAATCGTCAAGCCTTCTCATAGCGTCCATGACGTGAAGCAATCCCTGGGGGAACCATTGCGCAAGTATATTAAGCGCTTCAACTGGGCGTGTCTAAATATTAAGAATTTAGACTTCACCATGGCGTACGAAGCTTTCATCCACAATACAACCAACTGGAAGATGCGCCATGAGCTCATTATGCAGAAACCTAAAGACAGAATCGCCATGATCACCTGGGCAAAACGTTTTGTGGAGGCTGAGGAAATAGAGGATGAATCGCGCCGTGATGACAAGGTAGATAGAAAATCTTCCAGGAGTCGACAACAGAGTGGGTCCACCCATAGCCACCACCGGACGGACAAACTGGATCATTTCAAGGGTCGGCGAGACAACCGGTACACACTATTTACTAAGCCCCCGTCAAAGCAGTGCTGGAGGCTTCCTCAAGCCGTCAATCTGTAGGTAGCATGAAGTAGCCCAGTCAGTCTAAGTCTTTTTATAGGTACCACAAGAGGGAGGGGCACAATACAGAGGAATGCAGAACTCTGGCCCAAGAGATGGAAAGTGTGATACAGAAGGGACGGGAAAGGCCAACTGAATCCAGACAGAGTAATGTCTCACCGCCGCAGCAGCAAGAGTAAAGACCACCTCAACCTAGGGTCGAATCCAGGCCAACTCGAGGAAGCCGAGGAGTTGTGATGATGATAGCTGGCAGACAACCAGAAGAGGTAGTTGTAGTATATTCGAAGCGGACGAAAATGCGGCGATTTCAGTTAGATACCCTATCTCTCTTACCCTTTCAACAGATCCATCACGTGGCGCCAGCATATGTCGATGCCTTAGTCATAGAGCTAGGTATGGAAGGATTCAGTGTGCGGCGGGTCCTCGTAGATACCGAAAGTTTAATCAACCTCATTACCAAGCAGGTAACTCAGGAAATCGCCCTCTCCCAAATAAGGATCCAGCCAGTTCACTCGCCATTGGTAGGTCTCAGGGGAAACCCCATTCCTGTATGGGGACAGGCGAACTTGTCCATCGAGGTAGGTGATGGTAAGGCTATTTGGCGGGCGAAAGCCCCTTTTATGATCATCGGTGCTCATTTGGCATACAATATCATATTAGGAAGACCTTTTTTGGTTTCCTCTGGAGCCGTGGTGTCCATCCGTTATTTGGCTATGCAGATCCCAGTGGATAAAGGTATGGCCATTGTCCACGGCAATCAGCGAGCCACCCATGAAACTTATCTGGCTTCATTATCTCCCCCGAAGGAACATGAGTAAACAAAAAAGAGAGAAAGGTGGGGATAACTCCAGTGGCCGAGTTTTTTCTCCCGCAATTAATCAAATATAAGCAATCATATCTCTACCAATTTCAGTAAATTTTGGGTTTGCTGCTTTCCTTCCAACAGTTGATAACCAACTCGGCCTGTATGGTAAAACGGCTCTGGCACCTTTCTCCAACCATCAACATCAGGAAACGATTGACCTGCTCTCCCTCGCTGATTCATTTTTTTATAAGTCATGAGGCGGCTGATCCATCACCCCTCACTGACTCCATCAATATCAGGAGGGGATTGACCTGCTCTCCCTCGCTGATCATATTTTTTATAAGTCATGAGGCGGCTGATCCGTCACCCCTCACTGACTCCATCAATATCAGGAGGCAATTGACCTGCTCTCCCTCGCTGATCACATTTTTTATAAGTCATGAGGCGGTTGATCCGTCACCCCTCACTGACTCCATCAACATCAGGAAACGATTGACCTGCTCTCCCTCGCTGATCACATTTTCTATAAGTCATGAGGCGGCTGATCTGTCACCCCTCACTGACTTCATCAACATCAGGAGGCGATTGACCTGCTCTCCCTCGCTGATCACATTTTTTATAAGTCATGAGGCGGCTGATCCGTCACCCCTCACTGACTATTGATGGGTTAACGCGCTCCTAATGACCACCTAACACCCCGCCATAAGGGGCTGACTAATCATCCTTCCCAGACATACTCCATAGTTTTGGGCTACTTACTTAACAGGTACGCATGCAACCTGGCTATGGAATACTGCCTTTATGCATATCAAAGAAGCAAGCATCAATTGCACAAAAACCTTTCTCATTGCTTAACTGTTCATCCACACACGGGGAGTTACACAGAGGCAGTATTACAATCTTAAGCTTTCATCATACACGCTAGGAAGGAGGGATAACATCAAGGGAAAATACAAAAAAAAACAACAAACAAAACAACAATAAATGGTGAAAAGCAATAAATAGTTCCCGAGCTAGCAGGTCTTAAATTATCTCTTCACAATGAGCTGGGGCAGACCCTGGGGCAACGAGGTCTGCCATCCCAAGACCAACGACTTCTGTTTATACACACCAATTACAGGAGCTTTCGTAGCGTGGTGCAGAGCTTACGGGAACTTTCATGGCGCGGTGGCAGGGGCTTCTTCACCCTCTTCAACCTCTCCTTCGTCATCCTACCAAGGATATTCCATCCCTTTTGACAGGAGGACGCGTTTAACGTGAAGCTTAAACATCTTTTCCCCTCGGTCCACATCACACTCGAAAGGAAAAGGGACCTCAGCTGAGACAATCTCTTCGCTAGGGTGGGAACGAGCAAAGTCGATGCAGTCCTGCCCAAATTAGCGTGAAAGGAGGACACACCAGCTATCCTGATCATCCCGCGAGGCCTTCCATTCCTTTTCTAGTCTAAGGTGGGTTTGGATGGCCTCCTCTCGCGCTTATTCATCCTCCATTTTCTCCCGACGGTAGCAGGACAATTCCATTTCCCTTTCCTCCAGTAAGCCCCAGAGCTTATCCATTTCTCCCGACCACCGGGATCACTCTTCCAGTAGACGGATTTCTTGGTCATAGCGTTCCCGTACCGCTTGATTGACGCTCCCATCCATTTCCTGCCGGACCTTAGAAAGGCAATGGAGAGCCTCATCTCTCACCTGTAGAGCGGCGTCCTAGGTTGCCTCAGCTACCCCCACCCGCGCTCTCTCAGCAGCGACTATCGTCTCGTAGCCCTATGACGACTCCAGCTGCTTTTAGGTGGCGGCCAGATCCTTCTTCACCTCCTCAAGTTTGTTTCTGCTTAGCCTCGTATTCTCTCCTCAAAGCCTCAAAGCGCGGATAATTCATTAACACCTACGAAGAAACGTGCATCAAATCATTTACCCCCTATCAAAATAACAAAGCTGTCAGAAAAAAGTCCAAGTGGGCCGTGGGAGCCAAAAACAAAAAGAGGACCAGGGTTTACCTTCATAATGAGCTGGAAAGCCCTAGAAGTAATAATCACGTCGGTTTCATAGGGCAGGTGCTGATTGTCCTCTCGCTTGAAGATTTAGCGAAGCTCATCGAAGGGGAGACCATCTCCAAAGGAGGTAGAGTGTGCGGAACGCACTAAAGAGTGGGAAGGCCAACGTGGCATTCCGATGATCACATTCTTCCTACGGGAGGGCGAGCATGTCTCCTTGGCACTCATCTCTCCTCGCGCCGCCGCCAGTGTTGTAGCCTCCTGAGGTAGTAACGCCCCTATACTCGTATCCGGTGCGACGGCCTCCCTGGGCAAGGATGCCTTTTTTCCCGTCTCTCTCGACAATATCTCTGACATGACAGCCTTCTTGGATGGGGATGCCCTTTCTTCTGTCTCTTTAGGCACCACCTCCACTGCCACTGCCTCACCTGGCAGTGTCACTAACACTTCGACCTCCGCGGTAGCACGGGAGTCTGCCCCCTTGGAGGGGCTCCCAACAATCGTTGAATCCCCCTCCACCCTTTCAACAGATGAGACCGGCGCTTCCGTCGAAATTGGAGGCTCCTCATCAACCTCCAGGGGTAGGCCTTCATGCCAAAACCCATTATTTGACCCTACCAAATACATGGAAATCACTGAGATACAACTCAGGGAAAAAAAAGAGAAGAAAGAAGAGAAAGTGAATAGGGTCCTCGATACCAGGCCCATAGCCATTAACTCTTCAAGTCGGGGTCTCTTTACTGATGGAGGGTTTTCCACAGGACCCTCGGGGAGAACGCCTGCACTGCTGGCAGTTTCTTCGGGCCTGAGGCATTTTTTGGGAACTTCATCCCTAGTACTCACCGCTGCGGTGGACATAGCTACGTTGAGGGTGCTGTCATCAGTCGCAGCTCTTCTGAGATAGTGCCGACCCACCATAGCGTGCATAATTTCCTCATCCCTCGTTTCAACCCTACTCGTTGCTGCGTTCTTCCTCCTAGACTCACTCATCCCAGGTTCACTATTTGAGGACACTATCACAGTTAATGGTCGAAACCCAAAGGATTTCACAAATAGCCTCTTGCAAGCTAACTTCTTGCCTTTGCGAGGGATTCGTTTTGTAGAAACTATAGGAAGCGAATGTGCGTTCTAAGTGACTCGGAGTGCGAAAGAAGGTAACGAAGAGAGCTATTAGGCATGAAATCTATGCACAGGGCAAAACAAAGAAAACGATAAAGGCTTTCCATTAGGGTTTCGCCCCTATTTACACACGAATGACAGCCCTTAATTTCGAAATTCAAAATTCAAACCACACGTGTCGCGGTCCACTAGGCCCGCTATCCTACCATCGTTACATACCCTGACGCACGCAATCGTGCCTTGGGACTCATCAACTGTCATTAGTAATGTATCCAGCTGACC
>CAOJCR011021016.1:0-10744 GCA_948330485.1 Euphorbia neoarborescens | reverse complement strand
TTAATCTATTTGATTACATCTTGTGCTGAATAATAAATAGAGAATCCATTGATTGTTAATCATAAACCTTTATATCCCAGGTTTGTTCTAGCTCATGGGATGAATGGAACGATAAACCTGTGCATCGATTGATTATAAGGTAATCAAGGATACGGGCAGATGTGGACCCCACATGGTACTGGACAGATCCACACAGGAAACACTATATGATGAAGTCATCATTGTCGTGTTTTTGGGTAGGGCTTGTTTATCCTTAGACCTGAGAACATTACATCACTACATGAAATCTCATACACTTTGACATACACCTAACGTATCTATAACAGGATGCAAATACAGGTATGATTGGGTGGGCCAGTGAACATGTCAGTGATGGTAATGTGTCGATAGAATTACCACTCAGTTACGACTGAGATGATATCACTGGCCACTTGATGATTAGGATTGAGAGTGTGCGGCCGCACCCAAATAAGTTGGGTACTCATTTTCCTTGAGAATCTAATCTAGATCAAGGAAGATGTAGTAGTGTGGGATGACGATTCCATGCCCCTTACTACACACATATCTTCAGATGATAAGATGGTAAAGGATAACACAAGTTACAGCTACCGGGACGGTTAATCTCTATTAGAGATACTGCTAGCTGTCTTAATTGGGAACTATTGTGCATTTGCTAGAACCCACTTAATAGTCTGCGGGATTAAGTTCTGCTGCCAACATAAAGACAGTCCCACAAGGATCTTGCACTTAGAGATATTGGCTATGAATATTTTTGTCTATTAAGGCCTGATTGGATTAATTAAATAAATACGGATTGAAGAAATCATATTTGATTTAATTAATAGAAAATTAAATCTAAATTATTTAATTAGTAGATTCAGATGTGATAATTAATTAATTGATAATTAATTAAACTACACATGGTAAATAATTTAATTAAATATATTACATATAATTTTAATTAAATTAATTTATTATGAATGGTATTTAATTAGTAATATGTGCAGTTAGAATTAATTGGATTTTGAATAAAATCTAATTATATAATTGATATATTTAATTAAATAAATTCATAGCTTAAATTAATTACTCAATTTACCAATTCGGAGAAGTTGAATAATTAAAATATAATGTATGGATTTAATTTAACTGAATGCAGAATGGTATTTTGGTTCAGTGAATTTTAATTGGGCCGATCAAAATAAATGGTCTACAGAAAGCCTATAGGGGTCTGCGAAAATTACCCCAGTCCAGCTAGGGTTTCTACAGTCTATATATAATATTTTTGAGCCAAAAACCCTAATTAGACTAATACCAAAATCGTGAAAGAGAGGGAGGAAGAAAGAAAAATTATTCTGGTCTTCTAGCTCCATTCCACAGCAGTTGTTCGATCCCGTCAGACTCTGCTAGCACGGATTCACAGTCCAGAATATCTCGTGCAATACTCTGTGGTTGAATCACAGAATTCAGCAATACCTCTTGTTGAGATTACGGTAAGCCTGAAACTTCTCTTTAGAAGTAGAAACCCTAAACATTCAATTTAATAGGTTAGGAATTAAATCTTACAGAATCATCCAATCGATTCCCTGGGGATCGGATCTGGAAAATTTAAAAAGCCTTCTGACGCACCTGATGATTTTCCAGATTTGAATCCGGTCCCCAACACTGTCCGCTTGAGACTATCAATTATTATATTTTTTATCACAAAAACAACTTTATTTGCACAACTTAAATAATATATAAAAACAAATTAAATACCAAAAGAAGTTGGTCCAATTTCAATTTTAGCTCACGTACAGGGGTGTATTGGATCAACTTTTATAGATTTTAGAAATCTATGGATATTCAATCAAAACTTTTCAAGAACCTTTAGAAGTTATTAGGTATTAAATTATTACTAGTTACAACTCTTTAAAAGTCATTATGTATTCAATTATGACTCTTTAAGACTCTTTTTAAAAGTCATTAGGTATTCAAAATATCATTGAAAATTACAAACAATTACTTTCATAGACTTTTTAAGAAAATTTTAACTCAAAAGAGGAGAAAAAAAAGTAATACAAAATCATAAAAGACTTTTATAGACTTTTTTTACTTCAAAGACCATCTCTCTCTTTCTTCATTACGGCTCCATCTCAAGGAACTCTCTTGTCACTGATGTTATCTCTTGAATCCTTCTAGCACCGCTGCTGGCTCTCTCAACTCTCTTTCATTACTCACTTCAAAGATTGATTTGTTTTCCTCTCTAATTTTTCAGGAAACGTTTTTGCTATTTGTCTCAACAAGTTTTTCTCTGTCAAGCACAGATTTTTATACCACTGAATCGTGATTTTCTTGTTTATGTTTTATTGGCTATCTGGTTATTAGATTACTTCTTTCGATTACGCGAATAATATTGAACATATAAAAAAATAATGAAAATTATAAGTTAGAAATATTACATTTAAATTACAATTTTATTAAATTAATATTACTATTCAATTTGTGTTATTCATATTGTTATATATATGACAATTTAATTATTTTATTTTATCATTTAATAGAAGTCTTTTTTTATAAATAATAACCATATTCATTCAAAATAATCTGATAGTACATCAAGATATAGAATATGGACTAAAATAGACAACAATGACAACAAAGTGTAGAAAAATCCACACAAGGAAAAAGAAAGACAACACAGTGTATAACGACTAATCCGAAGGTTACAGAAAAATACAAGACAAACCCATAGATCCAGAGAAAAATAACCTTTCTCTAGGAATTTATCTAACCAACACACCATATCCTCCGTCAAACCTATCCAATGCCTGGATCTCGAACGATCTTTTTGAAAGAAATGTAAATCTGTAGATCTACACCATACTGACCTTTGTCGAAGGCATTTGTTAGAGTAAAGCGCTTCTGTTCCGTGTGTTGAAGTTGAAAGCAAGTAGATTGGAGAAATAAGGAAGAAATGAAGTAGAATCCGGAAAAAGAAACCTTTTAACACCGGATTTGAACTTTGAGCCACCTAAAAAACATAAAAAAGACGAGCGGAAAGAAAGGAGAAAGCAAACGAGAAGGAGTGGGGAGGAGGAAGAATGAAGCAAGAACAACTTCCTTCTTCCTCCTCAAAAATAAAAATGAAAAGGAGTTTAGAAGAGAAGAAGGAAGAAAAGTTAGAAAGATGGAGGAGTCATTCTCTCTAACTCAAGTTTTTTCATAAAAATCTTTAGAAGTTTATAAAAATCCATAAAATAAAGTTATTAAAAATGATGAGTGCTTTTAACATCTCTATAAAAGTTATTAAAAGTTAATAAAATCTATAAATATCATTCATTTAAAAAAAATTTAAAGTCTTCATTGAATATACCACCCCTAGAGTTTCTGTATTTACAGTTTGAAATCTCGTATCTTTAGGGTTTCTTTTAGTTCATTTTTATCTCATTTCTTACCGGCTTCCTGACATGTTTTTAACTTTTTTCAATAGTTACTTTTTTTTTTTGAAGAAATTCAATAGTTACTTTTATTTTATTAAAATTTGATACCAATTAAATAATTACCATATTAGTTTTTATGAGTTGAATTCTTATATGTTTTACATTATTATTTTTGAATTCATATATGTTTAGGATTTAGAATATATTAAAGTCATTGAATTAAAATAATTATAAATAAAGGGAAATATATTTCAATTGATAAAATGCATAAGATTTAAAATACTTTATACTGCATGTTAGAATTAGTAATAACTTTTTTATTTTAATTTTAGAAAGAAAGGAACATTTAATTAATTATAATAATTGAAGTAAACTAATTATCAAAATTGTTTCTATAATATATAATGCAAATCAATGAGTTTAAAAATGAAAACAAACTTGTGCAATAAAATGAAAATATGTTGAGAAGAATATTCTCTTTTCTAATATTTCAGAAATGTTTTAGCGTAAAATATAGTTATCTCAATAGCAATTACATTTTTTGGGGAAATATATAGAGCCTATATATGAACGAGAAATTATTAGATATATGATGAGTCTATCGCGTGGTAATGGACCAAAACTGATAAAAGTTTAACATCTCACTCCAATATAATATATATGTACATGTTGGAATGGATTGACAAAATTGCATTGGTTTTGATGCACCACGTAGTTATGTGCTAGACATATTGTATAATTTTCTTATATTAACAGGCATCATAGACAAAGCAAATAAAATATAAATAGGAGGGTTGAAGGACCACACCCCAAACCAAACAAAGCTTGAGCTCGACCAAGTTCATGGCAAACCGAATTTGCTCGCCGTTTGGCCAAATTAAAACGACAATTAGAAAATAAAGTCAAAATAAAGCGACAATCCAAAACAAATAAACCAAAATTTACAGCAAGCTACAGGCACTGGCTGCTGAAGAATGGTTAAAGGCAGGGGCAGTGCTGGGGTGTGGCGAGGAGGGGCACTCGCCACACCCTCACCTGAAAAATGGGGATTTATGGGTTTTGCGGCGGCCATCATTATCTTCTCCACACCTTTTATTCTTTTTTATTTTACCTGGGGCAAAACGACGTCGTTTTGCCTCAGGGTTTAAAAAATAAAATCCTGGGGCAAAACGACGTCGTTTTACCCCAGGTTTAAAAAATAAAATTCTTGGGCAAAACGATGTCGTTTTTCCCCAAGATTTAATAAAAAAATAAATAAAAATAATGCCTCCTAAGCTTCACACAGCAGCAGCCCTGCCCCTCCATCCAACATCCAACCCCTTTTCCCTTCTTCTCTTCTCTACATTTTTCAAATTTTGCCCCCTAAATGTTAATTCTGGCGCCGCCACTGGTTACAGGTCCCCAAGTAGGCTGTCAAAACATTACAACTGAATGTTTGGATTTTTTGTTGATGCTTTTAAGTGATCGATTGCTATTGTTTGTTATTCGTTTGATAATTATTTATAGGCAACACAACATGACTTTTGCCTCCAGTTGATGGTTTGTAAGAGTTTTTAAATAATATGCAGTTGTAGTATAATGATGAAAATTAAATACTTTCAAAATACGTTATAGACAAATTCATTATCTTTACTTTCATCAGATTCTTAACCAATAATAGTACTAAATATAAATAATAGTGACATGGAGTTTTTGGAGGTGCTGGAACAAAAGGCAAATAAATATTGAAATTACTAGATAATAACGAGTGTGAGCTAGACCCGTCGGAGTTGTGCTGCTGGGTGATGTTTTGATGACCTGCAAGACAAATAAGAGGTGGTCGGAGCTGGGGTGTCCAGATTATTCCACTCTGATTCCTAAGTCCGTAACTTGAGGAGGAAGTTTTTAGTAAAATAGCTTAAGGTTAAGATAAGTTCAGATTCCTCTTTTATTGGTGGCCCTGCTGGTTATATTGTGGCAATAGGTTCCACGTGTCTCGTTCTTATTGTTTGGCAGGAGATTTGGTCCTTTTGGCCTTGTCTCCTGTCACTCAGAGGAGTGGGTGCTTCTGACCTTCTGACGGGTCTCTCTATTGTTCTTGTTATTTTGTCGAGCCACATTCTGCCTATGCAGCATTAATTGCTGTATTAAATATGGCGGTACTCCTTTTTGGGCGGGAGCATCTCCCTAGTAGGTAGCGCCCTTTTGAGGGCGGAGGATCTTTATGGTGGCGCTTGATAAGGAAAACTCATATTATTGGTTGAGTCATGTTCTATATAGATACATGTAGCGAGCGTGTGGGCACCTGTAGGTTATCACCAGACTAAACATATTGCAAGCTCTCTCTTTTTTTCCTCTCCAATAAGCCCTACAAAAGCATACTTAAAAGGAAAATCATCATTGTTAGGATTCCAAGGATTCGATCATGTACAAATATCACTCTCCCTATGTTAGAAACATAAGAGGTGCAACCAAAATTAGCTGAGTCGGAAACTAAGTCACTTTCTTTAAGACGTTTGCAGAACTGCTTTTGTATTGTGCTTAACAGCTTATAAATCCTGTCGTTTCCAGGATAAAACAGCTCTCAAGAAGAAGGAATAATAGTTCTTCTGTAGCACTATTGAAAGAAAAACTTTTGTATTACACTGTTCAAAACCATTGCTTATATTTGAAATTTGAGAGAAAAATTGATCTATATATCAAAATATTTTCTATTGAAAATATATTGTATATAGAAAATATTATGTTAAGAAAATATAATCTTTTTAGAAAATATTTTATCAACAAACAGATTTAGAATCTTATTTCAATAAACAATATCTGCTCCACTAAAAGTCTAGTAAAAGCTGGAGTTGGCGGAGAATCTGTTTTGATTTAGTTAAAACTAATTTAGCAAATTAAAACTTATTAGATTTGATCCAGTAAAGAAAATAGTTTAGTAAATCAAGATAATATGATAGATTGATTTACTGTTAGGATAATATATAGTTTTTTACAAAACTAGACCCTTTTTAAGGCCTGTTTACCTATCTGACCCATTTCCAATTTTCTTACCAAACTAAACACTTTCACTTACTTTTTCCAAATATATCCTTGTCTATCCTCATTTTAGATCGAACCCAATTCATTATCTACACCGATTTGCATCTGTTTCCCTCCAATTTTTCACTACAAGAAAACAGTTGTTTTGCGGCCACTTTTAGCGACCACTTTTTAATTGGTCGCTATTTTACATTTTTTGTAACCAAACGTGGTTGCTAATATGAAAATTATGGTCGCTAATGTTTGTTTCATTAGCGGGAGTTGAGGTGCCAAAATATGCCACCATTTGCTACCATTACTTGATATAACGACCAATTTGTTGGTCACTAATTTCAAATAAAAAAATAAAAAAATAAAAAATAATTAATAAAAAAAATATGTTATTTTATTTTTTAATTTAAATCATAATTTTTCTTTTAATGCTACCAGCCGTTGGAGACGAACCTCCTGCTCGGGCTTTCAGACCGCAAATGTCTATGTAGGAATTTCGGTGATTGAACAAGACGAAGAATCGGTTCCAAAAGTTTACCGAAAACCATTGGTGGAGGCATTGGCAGAGGTGAGATCATTATCAACGAGGGAGGCAGTATCAGCACAAGAAGCGGTAGAGGCAGAGGTAGTCGCATAAGCGGCAGCTGAAGCAACAACAGGGCAACAATCGCCCGGGAAAGCAAATTCAATGGTGGAGGAGGTGGAACCCGTAAGGATGTCATTAATGGATTTGTTGGAGGATACAGATCGACAGATGTGAGTAGTGGGTTCCAGGTATACACACTACAAAAAAATAAGCCCCACAAAAAATTATTAAGTCATAAATGGGCATATTTTTTGTTAAGACACTTTCATTTGGTGTTGTTAGGGTTGAATACTCAAATATCAAATCAAAATACCTGAGTGAAAAAGCTCTCTTATGTGGCTACGTACCAGCCTCTGAACTCCTCTACCTTCTACTCCATCACTGGAGTTACCTCCGTTTTACTTGCTACTGATTTTTCCTAAACCAGATTCTATTGTCATCTCATGCTAGTTTCAGGTACATTTTCTTCTCTCTGTTTGAATTTTTTTATGAGATCTAAGTCCTATTTCTTGTCCTGACTCCGTCTATTTTAATTTTGATCTTTCACTTTTCTAACATTGGTGGCATCAGATCATCATATCCGTTTAGTCTACCTTTGTTTTAAACGCCTTCGATCCACATTATGGGTTCTAACTCTGAATTGAGCTATCCCCTTTGTCTGATCTAGTTTCACAATCATTATTCCACTTTTTTTATTTTTGCCTCACTTTGAGACTAGCTTAGTTCTCACATTGAACAAGCAATGATGAATCATTGTGTAATTATGGCACCAGTTAATAACTCAGGCCTAGGAGACTCGAAATCAATTAAAAAATGTAGCTAGGTTGAATGTGATATAGTTTTAAGGATTCTTATTATATAATCTTGTTCAAGTTGAAGTAGCATAATTCATTATCATATAGAACATGTAGCAAGGTAGAGCTTGTTCTTCATTTGGAATGTTAATTTGATGACTAAAAGTTTTAATGAAGGTTGAGCATATTTTCCTTATTTTGTGTGCTTGGTTACTGACTTGCAGATTATAGAGTGACTTCATATGATATTGGAATTGGTTTTAGACATTTTGTGATAGCAACTGAGGATGTAAATATCATTATGTAGGGGATCGGATTCAGGCCCGAAAACTCATTAGCCACGGTGGAAGGCTTTTAAAATTTCCAGATCCAATCTCTACAAGAATCGTTTCGCTAAATCGGAAGATTTAATTCCTAATCTATTCTAACGGAAGAGTTAGGGTTTGAGATAACCTAAAGAGAAGATCCAAGGCTTACCATTTCAATCTCTACCGAGTTAGTCGCTGAATCCTAGCAATCTGACCATAGAGTAATGCAAGATCTACTGAAGGCTGCGGATCTGTGCTAGCGGAGTTAAAGCTCGATCAATTGCACTACAGAATCTCACCGAAAGAATGAATAGAGGAACTCTCCTCTTTCTCCCTAGGTTTTTTGAAAATTGCTTCTTGGTTGGCTAGAGTTTGTTCATCTTTTGATTTATATATGGACCATAGAAACCCTAGTGGGCCTAGGTATAGAAAATGCAGACCTCTAGGTTCCATTGGGCCCAATTATTTTGATCGATCCAATTGAATTCCGTCGGTCCAAAATATGATTTCATAAACAATTAAATTAAATAAATGCATCATATTCTAATCTCTCAATTTCACCGTTTGGTAAATTGAACAATTAATTTAGCTATGAATTAATTTAATTAAATATGCCAATTACCATAGTTAGATTTTATCGAAAATCCAATTAATTCTAATTGCACATATACTAGTTAAATTCCATTCATAATAAATTAATTCAATTAAAAGTTCATGCAATATATTTAATTAAATTATTCACTGTATGTAATTAAATTAATTCACAATTAATTAATTACTATACGTGAATCTACTAATTAAATATCTTGAATTTAATTTGATTAATTAAATCAAATATGATTTCTTCAATCTATATTTATATAATTAACATGATCTAACTTTATAGACTAATAATCTATAGCTAGTAGATCAATGTGCAAGATTCTTGTGGGACTGTCTTTATGTTGTCAGTGGGTAAAAGGCCCACAGACTACTAGTGAGTTCTAGCAAACCATAGTAGCCCCCAATTAAGACAGCTAGCAATATCTCTAGTAGAGATTAAACTGTCCCGATAGCTGTACTTGTATTTTCCCTTACCAACTGATCATCGGAAGATATATATATATATTTATAGTAAGAGGCATGCTTCCGACATCCCGCAGTACTATATCTTCCTTTATCTAAATTAGATTGTTGAGACAAATGAGTACCCAACTTATTCGGGTGCGGCCACATACTCTCAATCCTAATCCATCAAGTGGACGATGATATCATCTCAGTGTTAACTGAGTGGTTATTCCATCGACACATTCCCATCGCCTACATGTTCACTGGCTCATCCAATCATACCCATATTTGTAATCTATTACAAATATGTTAGGTGTATGTCAAAGTGCATGAGATTCCATACAGTGGTGTAATGTTCTAAGGTCTAAGGATAAAACAAGTCCTACCCAAGAAACACAGCAATGACAACTCTACCATGTAGTGTTTCCTGTGTGGATCTATCCAGTACCATGTAGGGTCTATATCTACCCATATCCTTGATTACCTCAGAATCAACTGATGCACAGGTTTATCATTCTATTCATTCCCATGACCTAGAATAACCTGAGACCTATTCATTCATGATTTACAATCATTGGATTCTCTATTTATTATACAGCACAGGACATAATCAAATAGATTAATACCTTTATTCCATAACTCTAAATGTATATTAATACAAAGTAATAAACTGAATGTATAATATAAAAAGGAATCTATGCCTACGAACTAGGGCACACCAACAATCTCCCACTTGCACTAGCGCCAAGTAGGCATGTCCCTAATTCCTATCGATCTTGTATGACCTTGATGCTGTGAAATCACCAATGTCTTGATCAAGGGATCTGCGACATTGTGTCTACACTCTGTAATGCTATGTCACCTCGATCCACTATCTCTCGTATCAAGTGAAACTTTTTGAGTACATGTTTGGATTTTTTGTGTGACCAGGGTTCCTTAGAATGTACGATAGCCTCGTTGTTATCACAAAATACCATTACTGGGTCTAGGTTGGAGGGGACCACTCCTAACTCAGTTATGAATTTCTTAATCCAGACTGCTTCCTTTACTGCATCATATGCCGCTATGTACTCGACCTCTGTTGAGAATCTGCAATAGTAGACTGCTTTAAGGATCTCCAACTAATGGCTCCACCATTAAGCAAAAACACGAAACCAGACTGTGATTGGCTTTCGTCATCATTGGTCTGGAAACTAGAATCAGTGTACCCACAGACTACTAATTTATCCTGAACACCATATACTAAGTAATAATCCTTAGTCCTGTTAAGGTACTTAAGGATTGCCTTGAGAGCACTCCAGTGGTACTCTCCAGGATCCGACAGGTACTTGCTAGTCATACTTAACGTGAATGCGACATCAGGTCTCATACAACATGGAGTACATAATAGATCCAATGGCTAAAGCATATGGAATCAACATCATCCTCTCCCTCTCTTCTTCTGTTTGAGGAGAGTCATTCTTACTAAGTTTCAACCCATGGCGCACCGGTAAGAAACCTTTCTTAGCCTTGTCCACGTTGCAACATTTCAAAACTTTATTTATGTACATCTCCTGACTTAGGCTAAGAAGCCAA
>CAOJCR011019266.1:0-12641 GCA_948330485.1 Euphorbia neoarborescens | reverse complement strand
GTGGCTTCTTCAAATTTCTGGCTGTGCCACAAAACCTTCACTAGGGGTATCTCCTTCCTTGTTAATGACATGGCCTAGGAAAGCAACCTCCTTGAGCTAGAACTCATACTTGGAGAACTTCGCAAACCACTTCTGTCTCCTTAGAATATCCAACACCAATTTAAGATGCTGTGCATGCTTCTCTTCGCTCTTCAAATAAACCAAGATGTCGTCAATAAACACAACAACACAGACATCTAGAAGCTCATGGAAAGTCTGATTCATCTGATCCATAAATATTATAGGTGTATTAGTAAGGCCGAAAGGCATTACCTCAAACTCGTAGTGCCTATATCTGGTTCTGAAAGCTGTCTTCGGTCTGTATTCCTTCTTCACTGGAACCTGATGGTACCCGGATTTGAGATCAATTTTGGAAAAGATTCCTGCACCCTTAAGCTGATCAAAGAGATCCTCGATCCTGGGCAGAGGGTATTTATTCTTGATGGTGGCTTTGTTCAGCTCCCGGTAGTCAATACAAAGCCGCATACTTCCATCTTTCTTCTTTACAAAGAGAACTGGAGCACCCCAAGAAGATACATTGGGTCATAAATATTGGAGTTCTCTAGTCAACTTACATGGATTACAAGGCATGATAGGGTACCGACGGGTGCCTATTTCATTATCATTCTCGGATAAAAATTTGGTGCTCACAATAGTGTTTGGACGAATCCATGGATGAGAGGCTGAGAAGATACAATAGGTGCATTGATCAGCTCCGATATGCTTGGTGCCCATAGATGCATAAGGGTTTGAGGAATATGATTTACATAGTCAGAGATTGATCGTGTTACAAAAAACGACACGGTGCAACTCCTATGTTGTGTCTAGTGTTGAATAAGTAATGAGAAAGGGTCCAATGTATGCCATTAAGGAAGAGTGCATAGCTAAGTATAATATGACATGATGTAGGATGTGAAACTACATTGTAAGGTGTGATGTGAACTTCTTTTGTAGTGCATGAAAAGGCATTTCATGATGAATGACATGGCATCATATCGTATGAATGACATGGTATCACGTTTGATATATGACATGGCATGGTATTAAGTCATTTATGAATGACATGACATCACATGATATGAATGACATGGTATTATTTGTCGAAGATGAAGGATATGGCATTATGCGTTAAGAATATCATAGCATACAATGATATGAATGATATAGCATTATGTGTCGAAGATGAACGACACAGCATCATATGGTACAACATGACATTATATGATAATGAATGAAATAATATCATACAGTGTGTATGGCATGGCATCGTTGGTATATGTGAAATGGCATTTGGTGTATGACATGGCATCATGTATGACATGCTATTGTTGTGGTGATAAGTGATACGACATTGTGTAATGATGCATAACATGGCATTATGGCATTTGTGCATGATATGAATAACATGGAGGCTTGGCATCATATATTGATGGTACATAACATGGCATCGTGGATGATGCATGACTTGGAATTTTATGATGATGTGTGATATGACACCATATGGTGATGCATGACATGGCATCATGGAATTTGTGTATGATATGACTGACATGGTGACATGATATTGTATATTATTGGTGCATGATATGGCATCGTGTATGATGCATGACATGACATTATGGCATTTATGTGTGATATGAATGACATAGATACATGGCATCACATGTTGATCGTGCATAACATGGCCTCATGTATGATGTATGACGTGATATTTGGGTATGACATGGCATTATGTGGTGTTTCATGACATGGCATCGTGTATGATACATAAGATGGCATTTGGTGGTGATGCGTGACATGGCATCATGGCATTTGTGTATGATATGAATGACATGGTGACATGGCATTGTATATTAGTGGTGTATGACATGGCATCTTGGATGATGCATGATATGGCGTCATGGCATTTGTGTGTGATATGAATGACATAGAGACGGGGCATCATATGTTGTGGTGCATGACATGGTCTCTTGTATGATATATGACGTGGCATTTGGGTATGGCATGGCATTATATGGTGTTTCATAACATGGCACCATGTATGATGCATGACATGGCAATTGGTGGTGATTTGTGACATGGCATCATGTTATTTGTGTTTGATATGAATGATATGGTGACATGGCATTGTATGCTGGTGGGGCATAGCATGGCAATGTGGATGATGCATGGATGACATTCTGTGGTGATACATGACATGTAATCATGTGGTTATTTTTAACACGACATCAAGCCATTTGTGTGTGTTATTAATGACATGGTGACATGGCATTGTATGTTGTTGGTGCATGACATGGTATCGTGTAAGATGTATGACATGGCATTTTGTGGTGATGAACGATAGACGGACAATGGAGTGAGAACAGACTCTGAAATGTAGTAGAGGTTCTCAGTTAGACTCATGATACGGGTTAGACATGTAACATTTACTAAAGTACCCTATACAAAAAGCTATGATGATGGGTGATCAAGCGGTGTTGATCATATACAAATGAGACCTAAGTCTATACAAGTGTGTAATATTACATTTGAAAATACAAAAACACAACAGAAATAACTAGCATGCAGGACTGGAGCTATGTTTCAACACAGGTCGGTGAGTCTCTACCATTCCTTGGAGAGGTTTCTTTATCATCGATGTGGACATGGCAAAGGAGGAGCTAAAGGATTAATCCATTATGTCATGGAAACCCAAGGGAAGTTGCTAAGATTTCTATATGCAGGGAGTCAAAGTCCGGGTAGCAAAGGAGGGTCCCATAGCAAAATATAACATATTTCTCTCCCCAAATAGGTTCGAACGAGAAGACTAAGGGACGAGGCTATCGGTGGCTTCCTAATAGGCATCCTTCTGAGCTAGCGATCATAAGTGCACTTTTTGAGAGAGCCGAGGTAGGTATGGTGGTACTAGAGTGGTGAGTGCAATGGGCATGTCTATTGCAATGCAAAGACATAAAAATAAAGAGTCCATAAAAATAGATGTGAAAATAATTTGTTTAAAAGTGTTGTCGAATTTTAAGAAGTCTTTTGAAAAAGTCTTTCAATATCTTGTCAAAATTTCTTTTCAAAAAATTTTAAAGTTTCAAACCTTTTGTAAAAAGTTTGAAAAGAAAGTCCACAGTGGAGTCGCCAATCTGAGCTGGAAAATTTTTTTCATGAAATAGAAAGTTGACTCTTGGAAGATTTGATTTAGAAAATATGGTTTTGAAAATGTGGTTTGAGAGGAAATCGAATAAATCCTTAAGCAATTAAGGTTTACAAACTTTGGAACAATTTTCACCTAAAAAGTGAGATAAAGTTTCCGTGAATGAGGCCATAATTAAATACGTATGTGAACGTAGGCTTTAGGATTTTTACTTTTGAAATCCCAATTTTTTAATATGAAAATAAGTTTTAAGAGAAATTCCAACATAAATCTCTAAAAAACAATTATTGGAGTCGCCATCCGGTTCCAAGCTCTATCGGGAATTAATTTACGGTATTTCTAGGATCCTAAGCTTGAATAAAAAACTGTGATCCAGAGATCGGGTTTAGACAAGGCATTTACTCATCCTTTTTCAAAAGACTTTTAGAAAGATCGACAACATTTTAAAACAAAGCATTTTTATTTGGAAAACCCCTAAATTTGTTTTATCTTGCATTTAATGTGAACGAGAACATGAAAGCGGTAAAGAAAGTGGTAAATAAGTTCAGAGAATTAAAATAGTTATACTCCCCAATCAAATGAATAAAACCTAGCTAAGAGGGTTTACATTAAAATCAAAAGGGGGAATGGGGATACATACATACATTGAACATGCATAATTAGAGCATAATTTAAACACATTGCAACCATCATGCTTGAAATGGACATGTATAAAGAATGGCAAGATATGATAGCTTGGGGTCATTTATTTAGGGGGAAGTTCAATCAAACTACTAGTAAGATCAAACGGTTTGGGCTGAAAGATGGTCTCACGACAGCCCGAAAGCATTTTATGTCATTTTCGAAGGGCATGGTTGTGATAGTTATTTCGAAATTCATTTTGCTCTATTTTAATTACGAAACATGTAATTTTTGGAAATAATTCCTCAATTGAATGGTATTAGCAGTCTAAACTTGACTTCCTGGCATGGTTTTCTAGATGCCAAGGCATATAGCACAAAATTAAATCTAAGTTTCACATGAAAATATATAGCGTGAACACAAACTGACACACATCGAGTATCACATCAAGTAAATAAATGCATAAATAAACAATGACAAATGCAAATAATGCATAGATGAGAACCTTTTATTTTTGACAATATATGAAGAAAAACATCATTCATTTAAAGGTAAAACCAAAGGAAGTAAGAATCTTGAAAAAAGGGTCAAAACGAGGTTGGGAGACACTTTTTTGGGCCTGGCTCGAGTTGGGGCTCAGTGAGCCCGAATTCAAGCCAGGGGGACTGTCCCAACCCCTCTGTGATAGAGTATTGGGCTCCAGAAGCCCCAACTTGAGTCAGAGGCTCTGATAAAGCCACCAATTTTAGAAATGAAATATCTCACTCATTGTTTATCCAAATTACGCGTGTACTATACCATTGGAAAGATCTTTTGATTCAGCAAATGATGAAATTTTACCTCACTTCAATTTTGAGATCAAAAACGTCATAATGTGGTTAAAATTCAACCACTTATTTTTCAAAAAAAAAACAGTATGTTTTCCTACATCTTTCAAGTCTATTTTTTGTACCGAAGCTTGGTCGGAAGAGTGAATCTATCCCAGATGATCCGGACTCCAAATTTTAAGCATTTTATGAGGGTGAAAATACATTTCTTAGGTCTTGTAAGATTTTAGTCCGATTTTGTTCATTAGTCCATTTAGTCCACATTTGTTCTGTTTTGTCCGATTTTAGGTCCATTAGCTTGGGTTTGTCCGTTTTGTCTGGTTTTTTCAGAAAATCCTCCATGATAGCAAAGGAATGTCCAAATATCACAAAAGGTGTTTACTTAGTTAAGTTTTATGCATTTTACCAAGGGTATTTTCACTCTTCCAATCAATGTCTGGTTTTTTTAACCCATTTATTTTTAGTGACCAAAAATATACAAACTACCTTTAACACATGCAACAATGACATGCTCACATGGCAAAGATGAAGAAATTAAAGAGTTTGAAGCTCAGGATTACCTTCTTGATGAATTCTCCACTAGATGATGTTAGAAATTTCGAGATTGCTCCGGTGAAATCGATGAACCCGAATCAAGAACTTTTCTTTCAAGCTTGTGACAGACCCGATCTTCCATGCCCAAAACAGGATATTTTCATTTTTAGTGGGTTGAAGAAAGATGTTGTGTTTTGGTGTTATGAAGATGGAATAAAAAGTGAGAAAAGGTGATGAGGATGATGATCCCTTTTTTAAGTAGAAAATTGGAAGCAAGATAGAGTAGAAACTCAAGATGAAGAAGATGAACACCAAGAGAGAAGAGAGCTAATTTTTCTTTGATTTTTGCTTCCCTAAAACCGTGCTCCTCTCCCACTAATGCATTAAAAGTCATCTTTTTATGTCATCCACTCCCAACCACTTTCCTTTGATTTATGAGGGTAATAAATGGCTTGTTTTCTTTTTTTCCTTTTCGTTTTTTTCTAAAATGGATAAAAATACCTTTTCTTTTGGTCCAAATTATCTCTTATCATTTATATTTTATTTTTTAAAAGATGACATAAGAATGCCATTTTATAAAATATGGAAATTACTTATTTTGTTCCATCCCAATTTACATGAAAAAGACTTGTTTTGGGCTTAACTGTGTGGGCCTTAAATGTATTTTTTGTTCAATCGAAACTTGAGCCCACACGTCCCAATTGGGGCCTAATTCAACCAAATTGCTAGGAAAAAATACTTGATTCAGGTCTTCGTACTACGGTTACAGAGTCCTCGACCTTTCTTTTAATCAATATTAGTGGAACATCGAATTGAGAAAATGCATTGGCAAATGCCAGTTTCATCATTGCCTTGGGAAAATCCCATGCTCACATGAAGATACGATAGTTCAAGGTCGTGAATAATAAGGGGTAGTCGAATAAATCCGGTAGATTTAATCCGACTAGACCTGGAAAACCATTTTTGAATGATGGGACTGGAAATTCATTTTCTATTTAAATAATTTGGCTCAATTTTATTGTTTCCACATGCACATAAATGGGTCTGTTATCTAGAAAATCGGGAGGTTTCCTTTATTGCGTTGTGTTAGTGGCCATAAAAAAAATAACAAATATGCAAAAATGTAAAAATGTATGTATCGAGATTTATTAGGTCTCAGATTTCACCTTTGAAGGCTGTGGATTTTTCACAAATTAAAAAGCTCAAAAGAATTCCCAAAAGAAAACTTGAAAAATTTTAAAATAGATTACATATGAATGCGATTAAATAGTAGTAAATTGAATTGTATATGAATATAAACCCATTCACTAACAAAGTAATAGATTTTAAAAATACATTGACAAACTTGGAAAAATACTTAACAGTGAAATCGAATTTTATTACAAAATAAGACTCAAGAGCATGATTTGAACAATACACAGGAAAATGATTAGCCAGACTAGAATCTTAAGATCTAAGCATGGAAATAACAGAAAATACATTATAACATTACAAGTAATATAGTCTCAAGTTAATAGATTCAACACACTTAAAATGAATTAAATAAACATTGTAAATAAAACGGTGAAGTATAAAACTAAATGAAAAAGTACATAAATCTTAAACATGATAGACAACTAAAAATAAGGAACTCAAATACAAGATTATTTATAGATTAGAGAAACAGGAAAATAAAAAAAATATAAAAACAGAAACTTAAACATTCTCATATTGATAAAAAAGAAAAAAATGAGAAAAAAATGAACTGATTGAACGCAAAACAAAATAAATAAACGACAAATTAAAAACAAAAATACCAAAAAAGAAAAAATAAATGAATAAACGGAAAATAAAAAGCATGCAAGCCTATAGAACACAAAAAAACTAAAATGAAAATACAAAAATGGAAAACACAATAATGAGAAAACAAAATTCAGTAAGCTCATAGGTGAGAAAGTCAGGTTCGATGATCCCTTTTATTAGGATAGGAATAACAATAGTAATGACAAAAGTAAAATGAACAAACAGAGTTTTGAAATCAAAGTATAACAATATTCAGCAGGAGCTAACAGAGGAAGAAATGAAAGGGAAACTAAGACTTGAACGAATACACAACCGTAAGCCAAATAGAAGTAGAAAGCAACCACATATGAACTATCAGTAAAAAGCAATCATATATAAATGATTTAAACTATAGAAACAAAATGAAGAGAAAAGAAAATATACAAAGGTACAACTGAAACCGAAGAGCAACAACACACAGCATCACGATACTTTGAAGTTCAGAATGAGAACATTACCTGGGCTCGATGCCTTCCAATTGTTTCCTATCTTCTGCTCACCTTACCTCCGGCCTCTGATCACAGCTCCGATCAATTTTTCTTCTCTCCCTTCATCGCTCCAACTTACTGAGTTTTTTTTCTTTTTCTCTCTTTTCTTTCTCTCCTCTCAATTCACTGCCTATTTATTTGAATTACTGCTCCTCTTTTTTCTTTTTCGAAATGCAGACCCCCCTCTCTTGATTTGATCTCACCTCCTCCTTTTACTGCCTCGAGCTCTTGAATCGTTTTTTCTTCTATCAACATTGACCACCGTAGCCTCGCCATCCCTCTTTTCTTCTTTTCCATTATTTGCTGGACAAAAACAAATGAAACCCAAAATGTTATTTCCCAAAAACCATGTTTGTGTTTTGCTCAAATTAAGAGTGGGTCCCACGTGCATGTTTCCCTTTTCTTTTTTTATTTACAAAGTTTTGATTCTTTTCTTTTTTTTATCAAATTTTTAATTTTATATTTTTATTTTATTTTTTCCTATTATTATTATTATTTATTAATTTTTTTATAAAAAACTATTTTAACATAACAAAAATACACAGAAAATACAAATAAAATAGTAAAAAAATGGACAAATTATATAGACAAATAAATACAAACACAGACTAGTCTGGCCTAAAGGCAATAATTAATTTTGACATAAAAGAAACAAAATTAATCCAGTATGAACTAGTGAAAATAATTTTTTGAATTTTTAAAAATTGAAATTTGAAATAAAATCGCATCTTTTGAGCTTCTTAATCGAAAAGTCACAACATAGGCTGGTAATGCCAAATCATCATAGACTCAAAAAAAAAATTCCCATACACACAGATTGCCTCTCATGTGATCAAATTCAGAAATTGAATTTTTAGGACACGATAGAGAAAGCGAGGGGTCCCGCCTTATGCATCTGTATGCAAACATAATATATATGAAATGTTATGTTTATACGTGGAATCATAAAACATACAAACTGAATGAATGAGGATTTTCTTACCTGGCTATTCATATGTATAGAGAATATGGTATACCATTGAGTTAAGATGGTTACAGGGCACTTATGATCCCATGACCTTGGCCTATATCCGCTGGAAAGAAGGTGATATGACACTTCTGGCTCTATGGCCTTAGCCTATATTCACTAAAAGGGAAGGTGATACGGCACTTATGGTCTTTTGACCTTAACCTGTATCTGCTGAAAAGGATTGTGATACGACACTTATGACCCTATGGCCTTGGCCTGAATGGATTCAAAGAGGAATTCAGCATGTACCCTAAGATTTAGAAACACGATATGGCACTCACCTTTTAGAATCTTGGCAAAATGGATTTAAAGAGGAATTCAACATACACCCTATGGAATCTAGCGAAAAAGATTTAAAAACACGAAATGGCACTCACCCTATGGCATCTGGCCAAAATGGATTTAAAGAGGAATTCAACAAACACCCTATGCCATCTGGCCAAACAAAATTTAGACACACGATATGGAACTCACCCTATGACATCTAGGAAAAATGGATATGAAGAGGAATTCAGCATGCACCCTATGGCATCTGGCCGAAAAAGATTTAGAAATACGACATAGCACTCACCCTATGACATCTGGCCAAAATGGATTTAGGGAGGAATTTGGCACGCACACTATGGCATCTGGCCAAAGAAGATTTAGAAACAAGATATAGCACTCACCCTATGGAATCTGGCCAAAATGGATGTAAAGAGGAATTCGGCATGCACCCTATAGTATCTGGCCGAACAGGAGTTAGAAACATGACATGGCACTCACCCTATGGCATCTGGCCAAAAAAGGTTGGGAGAGGAATTTCGCACACACCCTATGGAATCTAGCTAAACAAGATTTAGAACACTACATGGCACTCACCCTATGGTATCCGGCTAAAAATGATTTAGAGAGGAATTTGGCACGCACCATATGGCATCTGGCTGAATAAGATTTAGAAACACGATATGGCCTTCACCTTATGGTATATGGTGGCACACATGCCTTAAGGGATAACCATATTCACACATGTTAAGAAAATGCGAGCCATAATGGTAAGTCATGTATTGAGAAAAGACAAGTCGTTCATTAAAGCAAGTCACATATTGGGAAAAATACGAGCCGCTCATTACAAAAAGTCGTGTATTGAGAAAATATGAGCTGTTCATTTGATAAGTCCGGTATTGAGAAGTTGTGAGCCTTTTATTTTGGCAAGTCATACATGGAGAAATTATGAGCCATTTATTACGGCAAGTTATACATAAAGAAAATACAAGTCGTTCATTGTGACAAGTCACATACAGAAAGAATGTAGGTCGTGGGTCATGGTAAAATATATACATACTATGTATGATAAAAAGGTGGCTGGAATAGTCTAGCTTGATTTTTACTTACCATCGATAATTTGGTAACACAAAATTTTACCCCTTCAATTATAAGTGAAAATAAGGGTGTATATATAGGGTGGATGAGATGTATGATTTCATTAAGTCAATTTGGTGTATTGTTGTGAGTGGAGCGACCTTTTACCGAAAGGAAAATAGGGTTTTGTTTATTTTGAAAATGGTTTTGAAGAATAAGAGTTCAATTTACACAAGGTAAATGAACGAGTAAATAAATGAATAAAATAACAGTATAAAATAGAGGAAAATAAGTAAGTCTTTAGGCGATCAAATAAACGCATGTGAACGTGGTCCTTTAGACTTTAATTTGGAAAGTGTGAGTAATAAAAGGGATGAAAAGTATCAAAAGAAAACGTTCCCAAACGAGTGGAATTTTCCTTTCCTAGTACCCTCCGAAAGAGGTGGACCCAAATAGGGACTTGGGGCTTTCGGAGGAAGGTTTTACGAACTAAATACGCGTGTAAACATGTGCTTGGGGTTTTATAAAAATGGTTTAGAAATGATTCTTGAAGGAAACAATTTTTCGCAAAAGAAATTCAAACTTGAATTTCTTGAAAACAATTTTGGAGTCGCCACCTGGTTCAAAGCTCTACCAAGAATTAATTCACAGTATTACTCAAGTCCTGGGCTCGAATCCAAAACCGTGATCCAAAGATTGGGTTTGGACAAGGCATCTACATATCCACTTTTGAAAAACTTTTCGAGAAATCGACATTGTTTTGAAAATAAAACATTTTCGTTTGTGTGATCCTAAAACTTAAATTGATTTTAGTTGCACATTTAAATTTAAGTGAACGGTCAAGCAAAAAGCAATAAACAAAACAACAAATAAGCACGGGAAATAAAATAATATTACAACCCAATCGAATCAATAAGTCAATCCTAAGGGATACATTGGTTTGGGGAGGGGGTATTCATCCATCTAAGCATGCATAGCAACGAGTAAACATACACATGGCAATCGAGCGGAACTTAAACACATAGCATACTTGAAAATGGACATACAAAAGAATGGGAAAGCGAGATAGATCGAGGTCATGATATAGGGGGACACCCTAATTCGAAGCGATTTATCGAATTAAGTGTTTTGGGCCGAAGGATGGACTCGCGATGGCCCAAAAACAAATTTGGCTTGTATTACGTGTGGGCAAGTTGACGTTTGTTTTTGAAATCATTTGGCTATTTTAAGTCTTTTGGAGGCATGCGATTTATTTAGTGGGTCGAAAATCCGGGGTATAAATCCCTTCGTTGCCTTGTGTTAGCGGCCCTAAACCCGGCTTTCCGGTACGGTTTTCTAGATGCAAATGCGTAAATAGGAACTTAAATCTTGGTCCGAGATACAAATATTTAACACGCTAATTACGGGCAAACATCGAGTTCGAAAGTGAACACATAAGAGAAAGCAATAAAAATGCATGGTTTACCAATATTTTTTTGTGAAAAAGTTGGTCGTTTGGTCAAAAGTCGAAAACCAGACTAATTTCAATCGAACGGGGCAAAAATCAAATTTTTGTAAAGCATCAGATAAGAAACACGCCGTGTTGGGTGGGTCAACACGCCGTGTTTCTCAGGTTTTGTCGAACAGACTCGCGATACACTATGACACAACGCCGTGTTTTTCCTCAGCACACTGTGTTGAGCTTATGAGCATGGCGTGTTCTGGGAATTTTTCTAGATCTGATGGTTTTCTGCTATGACACGCGGCGTGTTGTCATGAGCACGACGTGTTCATGGACAGCACGGCATGTTACACGTCTGTTTCTCACCCGCTTTATTTTCTTTCGTTCCAAAACTCCGTTTGAAGTCCCGAAACCTACTGAGGAGGCTTGAGACTTACCAAAACGACATTTTTAAACAATTTAACAATAGTTTCAGACGTCAAAACACGATCTTTATGGTGAAAATTACGAAAAATACCAAAACTACACTTTACACTCATCTTTACCTATTTTTTCACGGATTTAGTTCATTTAAAGTCCGATATCACCCCGAAATGCTAAAAAACAAAAAGGGTACATAACAAAAGTCCAGGGGGTATTCCTTAACCCATTTTAACCAACGTATTTAAGTGATTTTTCCCATTTTGTCAAAACTAACCGATTTTCAGTTTTTTAAACGTCAAGATTTAGTTTTTAAACCATCAATCAACAGAATATTGGTGAGGTGTGAGGTTAGAGCTCAGTCGGTTACCTTCGTAGCATGCTTGAATGTACTAGAGTGGATAGAACCCGAACTTGCACCAAATACACCCGAACTTGAACCGGATGAGTAGAGCAATGAAAGAACCTTACTTTTACTTGATGAAACCCATGAAATCAGTAGGCTTTATGAGTTAAAGCCACTGAATTTGCAAGTTTTGGAGAGATATGGGTGTTTTTGAAGTTTTTGTGAGAGTTAGTGGAAATAATCAAGAAGAAAGAGTATGGTAGATGGAAAAGAGATTGTGTGTGGTTATGGGGGTGGATTAAACAACTGTAGGAGAGTTGAGGGATGTCTTTTTCTGCTGGAAAAGCTGAGTGGGAAGTGAGGAAGAGTTGGGAGAAAACTTTAGAGAGAGAAAAAATCAACTTTTCAAAAATTTTCAAAATGATGAGAGTCGTTGTGAGAATTACGGTTGGGAAGTGTTTTTAATCAGATTTTCAGTCTGAATTTCGTGATTCCCACCCTCTTTTCCCTTTAATCAGCTAATCAACACCAAACATACACATCATTCTTCATTTGGTATCCTTAAAATAGGGCTTTTTCCTTACTTTTTTTTCCAAAAATGGTAAGTTGACT
>CAOJCR011018715.1:0-10601 GCA_948330485.1 Euphorbia neoarborescens | reverse complement strand
AATTATCCCTTTAATTTTAGTGCATTTAGATTTTCATTACATAATAATAAATGGATTAAATATCCGTTTACTTAATCAAATAAAAAACCTAATATGACTAGAACTATAATTGATCAATTAACCTAGTGTGATTGTAACTATACATGACATAAAATAAAATAATTACACTCTAATTCACTAACTGTGGATTTTGAATATAGCATATTAAAAAACCCTAGTGACTGGTTCTCTCTCTTCCTTCTACATTCTTAGATAGCAGTAGTCTTGGTTTGAAAGATTGTCGTGCACGTGACTTCAGAGGTTCACTACATTATGGATAAGCTCATTCGTCTCTTGTAGGGACCAATGAGTGAGTTCTTCTTCATTTTAAATAATTAATATTTAATTAAGTGGTTATCTAGTCTAGTTCTGTAGGGATTAGAAAGGGATTTTTTAAAGGAAAATTTTGATGCGTTGCCCAATTTTCTCCGCAACCCCTAATAAATTAAAGATACCTAAGGCGAAACTCAAAGGTGAGGAGCCTAGAGCAAATAAGCCTTAGCCTATTATTTAGCTTATAAGGCACAACTTCATAATTTCTCATATTAAAGATTTAAAATAGGATATGCATATGGTTATTATAAGAGAAAAGGAAAGGCTAGGTAGCCATTTATGGAAATAAATTGAGTATTGGTAAGGGCGGCGTTAGGGGGCACGGGAGGGTCGGTGCCCCTCCGGCCGTCACCGGCCGCTCCTGAGTCTGGGCTTTCCTGCCTGGACTCAGGCGGTTACCCCTCTTCCTGCGGAGAGGAGGGAAAACCAACAAAGAAGATGTTGCCTCTTATTTTTTTATCCAGGGCAAAATGACGTCAAAACGACGTCGTTTTGTCTTGGTTTTTAATTTTTTTAAATCAGGGTAAAATGATGTCGTTTTACCCTGGTTTTAAAAAAATAAAAACCAAGTAAAAACGATAAAAAAAAATAGATAAAAGAGGGTCAGCTCATTTGCAATTCATGCGAACTGCTCCCTCTTTCTTCCAATTAAACCATTGTCGTCCACTGCCATCACAGTCATAGCTCCTCTGCTCCGCGCCTCCTCCCCTCCCTTCGGCCTCCCATCTTCGTAGCTCTGTCCCTCCTCCGTCGGTGGCCGTCATCCTCTTCTACAATACGGTCGTCAATTCGTCCTCCTCCGTGAATGCATCCCGTCTCCTGCAGATTAGAGTTTTTTTAGCCAGTTTTTTAAATTAAATATTAAATTATTAGATAAATAAAATATTAGAGGTGGATTATTATTGGATTGGATCATTTGTCAATTTGAAATTTTGTCAATTTGGAATTTGTTAATTTGGATTGTTTGTCATTCATCTCCTGTGGTCCTGTGGATTATTAGTCAATTTAGAATTTTGGATTGAATTAATCTATATAGAATCATAGATATAAATTTAGTTAAGTTGAAATTTAATACCGATGAATTTATTTTAATAATTTGAATATGTTATGTTATTTTTAGGAATTAGAATTATTGACAAATTTATTATAAAAAAAGAATCCAAATCATCAAGTATCAGTTCCTGAACCATCATCAGCTAGTATTTCATGTCCTAATGACAACACTAGTGAAAAAAATCACGCAGCGAAGATGAGATAACAGTATCAGATGATGACATTATTGGTGATCTGACATTACGGATACCAATTGATAGTTATCCGGTTGAGATGAGGGATTTATTGAGGATGAGATATTTAGCTAAAGGACCTTGTCAACCAATAGGGTATCAGTTTCCACTAACTACTTATAGTGGAGCAAAAGGGAAGTTTCAAAGTAATTGGTTTAAAGAATATGCTTAGCTTGAGTATAGTGTATCTAAGGACGATGCATTTTGTTTGTATTACTATTTATTTTCTAGTAATATTCATAAAAGTGGAGATAAAGCTTTTACAGAAGTAAGATACAGTGATTGGAAACATACTTTAGAGAATTTTGTTGATCATGAAGGAAGTAAGAGTAGTTCTCATACTTATGCTAGAAATAAGGTTAGCCAATATCAAAACCAAAGAGAGAATGTGTATTATGTTTTATCATCAAAGAGTGATGCTTTGGAAGAAGAGTATCGTACTTGGTTGGCAACAATTGTTTGTGTGTCTCGGTTTCTTTTAGGAGAAGGTTTGGGTTTTTGAGGGCATGATGAGTCTGAAGAGTTAGTGCATCGAGGCCATTTTCTTGAACTCATTAAGTGGTTTTGCATATATAATGAAGAAACAAATAATGTAATGCAATTGAATACTCCTAAAAACAATAAAATGACTTCTACTACCATTCAAAGAGATGTAATTGAAGTTTGTGGGTTACAAACTAGAAAGGTTATTTTGAATGAGGTCGGAGACCGAATCTTTTGTCTCTTGCTTGATGAGGCCCGAGATAGTTCAATGAAAGAACAAATGGCTCTTCTGTTGAGATTTGTGAATGATAAAGGAGAAGTTATTGAACGTTTCTTGGAGTGGTTCATGTAACTGAGACTTCTGCATAATGTTTAAAGAATGCTATTAATGAATTTTTTTCAAAGAATGGATTATCAATTTCAAGACTTAGAGGTCAAGGTTATGATAAAGCTTCTAAAATGAGTGGTGAGCTTAATGGCCTGCAAATACTCATACTCCTAGAAAATAAACACGCACCGTATAGTTGTTATGGCTATTGCAGAAGATAAAAATGTTGTGAGCCAGATCTTTGATGATCTCACGATGGTTGTGAATATGATTGGATCTTTGTGTAAAAGAAAAGATGCCTCCCCAACCATACAGCTCCGGCACCGCCATTGAGTATTGGATAATGCATAAGGTTCTTATATTCATTGAAATGTGAGACTGAGAAATAGAAGATTATTAGGATTTAATAAGTTGCACCTCTAAATTATCACATGAGATAAAGATTGTAATCGGAAACAATTGTGGCCATTTGATGCACGAGATCACCATTTAGAGATACCTATAGGATTAGTTCTAGTCATTAAAATATTTGTGTATATTATTGGCTAAGTAGAAACTAATATTGTCTATAGCACATATATCAAAGGATTATATAATATTTAATTTTAACACCATCGTCTAGGATATAGAAATGAGAGATGCATACTAGACTTCATCAGATTGGAGTCTACACATATGTAGACTCTGCTAATATGGAGTGCTAAGCTTATATAATTTAGGGTCATATGGGAGATACAAGTCTTATATGTATAACTATATAGATAAGAAAAACATTTTTAGCTCAAAAGAGCTGAAATGGTTTGCGGCTCATTGAACCTAATGCGCTTGGACATGTGTGAGCCCATAAGCACTCCTGCTAATGTTAAGATTGATTATTTTATAAATTTCATAGATAAGTTCACAAAATGACTTTTTCTACCTTATGAATGAGAGATATGAAGCTCTTGATAGGTTCAAGGATGTTTGTAATATAATATAAAACTAATTAGGCACAAATATCAAAGCGCTTTAATAGGATCAGAATGGCATGTATATAATCCTATAATTTGATTCATTCTTAAAAGAGTATGGGGTGTTCTTATGACCGTTTCTTTCTAAAACACTCTAATAAAATAGAGTGTTAAGGAAAGGAAATAAGACCTAATTAGACATGGTGCAATCAATAATGAATCTAATTGCTCTTCCAACACCATTTTAGGATTATACCCAAAAAAACTTAATTATTTCCATTTCTTTTGTACTCTGACTAAGTCAATTGAAAAGACATCATATGAAATATGGATGGGTGAGGTGCCAAATTAGTCTTTCCTACAATTTAGGGGATAAAATTTTCATGTCCAAAACTTAGTATGAATGAACTATCCTCCAAAACCAATAAGTCATGTTTGTGGTTTATTCTAAGGACACTAAAGGTACTACTTCTACAACCCGATGAGAACATGTTGTTCACATCAAATAAGAGTATCTTTCTAACAAGGAATTTAGTTCCAAAAAAGACAGTCGGAGTAGTATTAACCTCAAAGGAGTTCAATATCTATAAATTTATGTTAAGAATAACTCGGAGATTAGAATAACTATTCAAGAAATTGTGCAGTTTGCTCAATCGTATAATACTGTAAAAGGTATGGTAGGACCTATCTAGAGCCAAAAGGATATCACTTTCTTATGGCTCAAGAAGATACTCTTGTGGTCTTGGACCATAAAGAATCCATCTCCTACCAAGAGTGTATAGTAAGCCCCAACTCAGCTTAGTGGCTTAGAGCCATATAAGATGAATAACAATTAACGTAGGATAACCAAGTTTATGACTTTCTCAATCCACCTTCAGGTGCTAGGCTAACCAATTGCAAATTGTGCTATAAGATAAGTACTAAAATGCCTTCAAGGGGAAATTAGTGATGAAAAGTTTTAAACATGTCATGAAATAACAACGAAGAAAATTTCTTACCTGTAGAAATGCTCAAATCAATAAAGGAAACCTAGTAGTTATATAACATACTTAGGCCATATAATATGATAAATACGTATCTAAGAGTTAGAACCTTAATTTTTTAAGAAAACATAAAGAAATAGATGAGCCTTGTGTGTACAAAAAATTTAGTGGGAGTGTTACCCAAGTTTAGCCTTATATATTGATGACATCCCATTTATTGGAAACAGTCTCACATCACTACAAAGGTAAAGTAGTGGTTGTGTAAGTGTTTTGCAATGAGGAACTTAAGGGGAAGCTGAATCAATACTAGGTTTCAGAAATTATAGGGTTAGATTTCTTCAACTTTTAGGCCTTAGTTAGGGAAGGTAA
This sequence comes from Euphorbia neoarborescens, assembly GCA_948330485.1. Taxonomy (NCBI): domain Eukaryota; kingdom Viridiplantae; phylum Streptophyta; class Magnoliopsida; order Malpighiales; family Euphorbiaceae; genus Euphorbia; species Euphorbia neoarborescens. The sequence goes on along the minus strand of CAOJCR011018715.1, from coordinate 5,830 downwards.
ATAAGCAATATCCTTACTAAGTTCTACTTAACCAATGCTAAAAATGGTTTTTTACATATGAGTTATGTGTTTATGCTAAGAAACAAGGATTATCCCTCCGTTGGGAATAGAAGAAGAACATGATGGTCAATAATGTATGCTTGTTACATACCAAACACGATACCCACGTATTTTATGACAAAAGATTACAGTTGAAAATGTTTTATATATTGTGTTAAAAATATGAGCAAGAAAGCTCAAGTTTGAACATGGTTGCCATTGTACTGAGTATTTTTCTATATGGGATGCAATAAAGGGCAATTATTTGGATTTGAAGTAAGTAATTGAGTTAGGAATTGATAACTCCTTCCTATATCTAATTAACTTACTCAGTAATAAAATGTGATCACGGCATAAGCTAAGGTGTCACAGTTACATTTAAAATTTAAATATATACTCAAAACATTCCTTCTCATTCGGTAGGATAACAACTAATGAGATTTTAAGATATGTTGGGTTGCATCCAATAAAGATATTGTAGATTCCTTGACTAAAGCTATTTGGAAAAACTATAGAGGGTCATATGAGATCTATGGGGATTAGGCCATTTCATTATAGAAACTACTACAAGTGGGAGATTGTTGGTATATGCACTATCCCTTTAGTCGATATAGATTGGATTTTATGATTTAATAAAAGGCATAATCTATTTTAGAGTAAAGTTTAAAAAAGTGTCCTGTGGTTTGACCTTTTATCAAAAGGACTGTGGAATTTTTTGTATCAAATGGATGTCTGTAATTTGCTCCGTTATCAAAAAAGTTTTACAGTTTTATTTTTTATACAATGGGTGTATGTGTGATTCTTAACACTTATTGCATGTATGAAATGAAAAAGAAAAAAACTACAGACACTTCACTTGATACAAAAAAATTTCACAGTCCTATTTTTTTAACAGTGTCATGAAAAATTCATTTTTTTTATAATGGAGCAAAACCGCAGACACCCATTTGATACAAAAAATTCTACAATTATTCTTTTGATAAAAGGTCAAACCACAATGCACTTTTTTAAACTTTACCCTCTATTTTATTAATTTTTTATACAATTAGTAAGTAGAAAATGCATTATTTAAAACTTACTCTTCTTTATAGGACCAAGAGGGTAAATATTTTAAATATAAAATTCATAGTTTGTTATGTCATAGGAATTATAGTAACTAATGACTCACATGTTGTTTGATTGTATATACGGGCCCTACTATTTATAGAACATTATCAGTCAAATACATGAGTACATGTTAGGTCACATGGCAGTGGTTCGATCTACTAAGGGTATTTTTCCTTGATCTCTATAATATAAGTGAAATCCTAACAATACTTATATTAGATCCTTAGACCTAATTTTGCTATAGACTTCTATACTATCTCGCATACTTTGGATATACGCCTAATGGATCACTAATATGATGCTAAATATGGGTATGACTAAGTATGCCAGTAAAATATCTGAGCGTAATGAGCAAAGTGAAGGGAACGTCGAATCTCTTAAATGAGATTTTGATATCACTGGACACTTGATGAGCGAGACTGAAAAGAGTTCGACGGAACCTAAGAATTAATTGGAAATTAGCTTACCAAATTTCTCAATCCACTTGAAATCGAGAAATGTATTGGCAGTCATGGTGGATAACTTAGTGATGGTACTGGGATAAAAAAATATCAAAATGGCATATGATATGTAAAAATACTACAAGATCATATGTCATCTTGTAGAACGTTGTATATTCATCTTAATTGCGTGCTATAATGGTTTGTTAGAACTCATCTGTAGTCCATGGACACACTGTTTTAGGCTCATTACAAATATAAAGATGTACCAACATAAGTACATCCATTGAGTGCAAGATTAAGTGTTTAAGGACTATATATATATATATATATATTGCTTTCTCTCACTCTTACGTCACCTTGCTGCCCACAAGAGCAGCGCGATAACTCCCGCCCAAAAGGAGGGACAGAGCATTTAATTCAGCATTAAATGTGTTATGGGCACAACCCCATTTGACAGTCAAAATATCAGCTCGGACAGAGGATTAAGCCACCAAACTGACAATCAATCAAAAAGTTGGTGTCACCTATCTCCCATCAACAAAAAGCTACTTTCCACGGCCCAATAACAACATGACACGTGTAAAGTAGCCACATATATATGTTCAACAAAGCCCTCCAACAGGAGGACATCTGGTATTATTATTATTTTTCACTTCTGAAAACTCTCTAAAAAAAGCATTACATCTCTCCCAAGACTAACTTAGGCATCAAAGGAGATTCATCGGAGACATCCCTCTCCAATCAGATCCTTATTTTACAGGTTACTAGGTGCAGCATCAATGGCTCTCCGATCGAGATCCTTTATTTTTACAGGTCGTCAGAGCTCCCTATGACGATCAACGGAAAAACCAATGACGAATATTTCTCACACTCGTTATCAATTGGTGTGGTGAGCATGGAACAGCTGTGATAATACCTTACCCTGTGATGAACACAACCCTAACAGCTTCACCATCGTCATCTTCACCATGCAAACCTTAAGTTCACATCCTACAGACCCCATGCCCCTGTCCAAATCACACAAGTCACTGCTACTCACACCTACTGGGAAGCCTCGAACAAGCAGCAATGCGACAAAGTGTTCTAGATTACTATGGCATCTCTCCTGAGCATGCCAATATACTAGGAATCCCGACGGTCCCAACAACCCCATCAATGACTACTATCACACCTCATCCCTCTGTGGCACCACCTGTTGCACCACCATTATTCATTCATCCTACGCACAACATTGCCACGGGCCCCAATGTGCATTTCTTATGATCCCAACTCACCTCACCACACATGGACACATACACCATAGCGAGGATCTGCTAGAATACCACAGTCCTCCATCCCCTCCACCTTATCTAGCTATAACTTCTCCCCCGCAGACCACCACCCAACCCGGGATAGCCCTTTTTCTGTCAACTGAACTATTAGTCGATCCCAGATTCGAGACGCTACTCAGACAAGGATTAGACAAGTTCAACGTAGCCTATCAGGACCCAAGCTCCCATTTTGCGAAATCTCAGTTCTGTCGCCGCATTTGGATATGCCTTTCGATCCTAAGTTCATACAGGTTACAGTCAAGGATTATGAAGGCAAGGAAAATCCCAAAGATCACATCCGATCCTTCGCTGAAAAGATGAAACTCGCAGGAGCCACATAAGGACTGATGTATAGGCTCTTCAGCACAATATTAAGAGGTCCTGCATCCCTTTGGTTTGATAATCTTGACCCCGGATCCATTATGGGTTGGTGTCACCTGGAGAAACTTTTCTGCTCCTACTTCTCTGGTTCCATACCTATCGGTAAACCTTTACGCAGTGTTCATGAAGTAAAGCAGCAGCTAAGCGAGCCCCTGTGTAAGTATATTGAATGCTTCAACTGGGCCTACATCAATATGAAGAATCTGGACTTTACCACAGCGTACGAGGCCTTCATTCATAATACCACCAACTGGAAAATGAGCTACGAGCTTATTATGAGAAAACCAAAGGACAGGGTTGCAATGATTACCTAGGCAAAATAGTTTGTAGATGCCGAGGAAGTAAAGGAAGAACCACGGTGCGAAGAGAAGAAGGACCGGAGGCCCTCTGAAAGCGGGCAATAGAGTGTGACGTCTCACAGCCACCAGCGTTTAGATAGAACAGACCACTTCAAGGGTAGGCGAGACCACTGGTACACACTTTTTTCCTGGACTTACGTCAAAGAAGTGCTGGAGGCTTCCACAGGATGCCAATCCCTCGCGAAATCAAAGCAAGCAGGCCAGTCTAAATCATTTTACAGGTACCATAAAAAGGAAGGACACAACACCGAAGAGTGCAGAACTTTGGCCAAGGAAATGGAAAGCATCATACGAAAGGGATGGGCGAGACTAACGGAATCCAGACAGAGTAATGTCTAATCCCCATTGCCGCCTCCACCACCACTCCCACAGCAGCAAGCAGAAAGACAGCTTCCCCCTCGAGAGGAGACTAGACCAGCATGCGGGAGCAGAGGCATAGTTATGATGATATCTAGCGGGCCGCTGGAAGAAGTTACGGTGGTGTATCCCAAACGGCCAGGAGAATGGCGTCACTCACAGACAGTGCTGCCCTTTATACCTTTCCAACACATTCACCAGGTAGCGCTAGGGCACTCTGACATCCTCGTCATAGAAATTTGTATCGAGGGTTTTGATGTGCAACGAGTTCTTATGGATACTGGTAGTTTCGTTAATCTCATCACCAGACAGGCCACACAACAACTTGCCCTTGCATAGACGAGGGTCCATCCAGTTCACACCCCATTGGTAGGACTTGTGGGAAATCCTATTCCCATTTGGGGACAAATAGTCCTTTCTATCGAAGCAGGGGATAATAAAGTGGTCTGGCCGGCGAAAGCCCCTTTTATGATTATCGATGCTCACTTGGCTTACAATGTCATCTTAGGCAGGACTTTCTGGAGCCGCGGTATCTATTCACCACCTCGCCATGCAAATTCCAGTAGATGGAAATGTCACCACAGTCCGCTGCAAGCAACAGGCTGCCCAGGAGACATACATTGCCTCCCTATACTCGCCAACAGATCTGGCATGAACATTGGGACTCTTGAGTTCTTTTTCCTCTCCCCCTCCCAATACCTCGATGTAAGTACTCCTGCCCTTTGCGGCCTTAGTAAAAGTTTTCTGATTATGCTCAATTTGTTCTCTAAAGGGCAAGGACCTGGTCAGTTTATATGCTAGTTTGCCTGCACACTCCATTCATTAAGTCATGAGGCGGATGATTCGTCACCCCTCACTAACCTTATCAATATCAGGAGGCGATTGACCTGCTGTGAGCGCAGTGACTTTTTAGCGAAGGAATAATGGGGTTTGAAAAGGAAGTTTGTTTTGTAAATAAAGATGTGTTTCGAGATCGGTGCTCAAATAAAAGTGAAAGTGTAAGTTGAAAATTCGGGTTGAAATTGGCTTGGTTCACGAGACTCATCGAGCTTAAAGAGATAAGAAATGAAATAAGATTTATTTTGAAAAGGTGTATCGCGAGCAACTTGGTGCTCTTGTGTACACAAGTGACTCGTCTTCCAAAGACTTATCACGAAATGGTAATAAAAAATGTAGTAAAAGGAAAACATTTCCAAGCGAGTGAAGTTCTCCTTTCCTAGTACCCCCTGCTGAAAGGCGGACCCAAATAGGCACTTGAGGCTTTCAAAGGAAGGATCTCCAAACAAAATGCGCTTATGAAAGCGTGCTTGGGGTTTTAATAAAAATCAAAATTAAAGGAAAACGATTTTTCAAAAGGAAATGATTTTTGGAAAAGAAATCCAAACTCAGATTTTTAGAAAATGATTTTAGAGTTGTCACCCGGTTCTAAGCTCACACCGGGAATTTATCACGGTATTTGCTCGAAACCTTGGTCTCGAATCTAAAACCATGATCCAGAGATCAAGTTCGGATGAGACTTTTACTTATCCTTTTTCAAAAGACATTTTAGAATGAAATCGACGAATTTTGTGAAAACGAAATGGTTTTATTTGTAAAAAACCTATGGATTGATTTTAGTTGTGCTTTTAGGTGATCGCGCCATATATTCAAAGCGGTAAAACAAATAATATCAAAGTATAATTATTAAAACTATATCGAAGGAGAATAAATCCTATGAGATACAATTGTTCGGGAGGGGATAACATCCATCTAGCATGCATACATACATACAAACATGATAACAAAAATAAACACGTTGCACATACGCATACTTGAAATGGACATGCAAAGAGAA
>CAOJCR011017645.1:0-11020 GCA_948330485.1 Euphorbia neoarborescens | reverse complement strand
ATACAAATTGGCAATAAGGAAATTCTCATAATTTCCTTATTGATCAAAAGCGGACTCTAGCAAGCCATTTTGACTACCCCAATTCATATGAAGGAGTGATCCAATATACCTACTTATAGAATATGTCATATTCCCTTTTGTTTCAAGATATCATGATTAATCATAAGGCATGGTACTCATTGTCAACCTTATATAGATTAATCATATGCTTTCTCGATCTCAGAGTAGACTGTTTAGACAAATCAATTGATACCTTATCAATTATTTGAGCACGGCCATGCATTTCACAGTCTCAGTCATCGAGGGGTCCAGAGATATCGCTCTCCCTTAAGGAGAGGGACAAAATCCCATATCTGTCACTCACATCCCTCAACATGGATCACATTGTGTCCGATTACATCCTTTATAACTACTCGGTTAAAAGTAGCATTTGACTGCATCAAAACACACTATGAATCCATGCCGAAATCCATGGTGGCCTCACGTCTAAGGAATCAGCTGATGACATACCTATATAGAGATCATTTGTGACATATGTAACCATGAACTTGATCTCCTAATGGGTCTCCAGTAACATGTTCTCCAACATATTACCCATGAGTATAACAGAGTATCTCCATACATTATACTCATCTTATGAATATCTATTATCACTCACACTAGTCTTCATTTGTTAGCATTCCTATAATAACAATCGACTATGGAAATTTAGAATGACATAATTCATTCATGGATTAATTATCATAAATACTAACATACAAACATATATGATAATGAATAATCTTTATTAAAAGATTCAGAAGATTGTTTACAAAATCCATCATTGGCTTAGGGCACAATCTCTAACATATTCGACTTCTATTTAAACAAGATAGATGAACATGCAATAATCAATGATAAAATAAATCAAAATGATCTCATAGTCATTCCGAATCCATAAACTCCCTTAGGCGAAGCTGGGAGTTTAGTTACATATGATAATATAAGAAAATCCCAAAACAAAGTTGAATTCCATTATTCAAAGAATAAAGAAGAATGAAAATAAATAAAATGTGGAGTTGTAGAGTTGATGATGAATGGTGGCTCCTCCCCCCAAAACTGATTAGAGAACCCCCTTTAACCCAATTATAAAACCCTATTTATATCTTTCAACCCACACAAAAGAATCCCCAAAACATTTAGTGCAAAAGATATAAAGGAATATGAAATTAGGGTCCAAAAGAAAAGCAAAATCAGCCCTAATTTAATTCTACCGACTACTACTCGAGTAAGGCATGGATTACTCGACTCGTGTAGCAAGTCGATTAAAGAGTCTGGCAAACCCCTTCTCTACTCGTGTCTCAAGCTCGAGTCCACTAATCTTTTGCCAAACTCGAGTAACACTACTTGACTCGAGCCAAAACTCGAGTAACACTACTGATCCTTGCCCCCTCTACTCGTGTCTCAGACTCGAGTCCAATAAGGGCTGTCTTGCTCGAGTATACCTAGATTTTTGCCTTCTTCCTTCTTGATTTCTTCCCGACTTCACCTCTTTGTAACTTTATCATTCGATCTCTGATTTGCATGATCTGGGACCCGTTTGGAAGCTCAGAATACATACTTTAACTTCGCTTTAATGTCAATCTCCAAAATCCAGCTCCAACTGTCTCAAAAACTGGTCCAAAGATCTGTCCTCCTCCTTGCTCTTGAATCGAACTCTACTTCCTTTCACATACCAAAACTTAGCACGTTTTCAGTATGAACTTGCAAACTCCAATCCTACGAGACAAAATACGCAAACAACAATGATTTGTCCTAAAAATATATGAGTAAAGACCAATTAAGTGTATGAAAACCGGACTAAATCATGCAAAATATGAGAGTTATCACATCCCCACCCCTAATTCCTACTGGTCCCCAAGTAGGCTCAGAATAAGTCACAATCCTTTCTATTATAATTCGCCAAAGTTTCGATTCCAGAACTAACTAAATCAAGTCGCCCAAACAACATGATCACTTCGGACACCCACCACACACAACTTATATCAATTAAATTTCAAGTTAACCAAACTTTGGTATATGTTTGTCACAAATTATGGCATTCGAGTCCGCTTTACAATTTTATAGTGCATGCAAATATTTGTTTCACTTTAATTTAACTCTTGCAATTAGGTATTTTTAGTCTGAAACTAACCCAACATGACACAAAATCACACAGCTTCATGATTCAAGAAAATAAAAGTATTCAAGCACACTTATCCGTTTTTACATTTTAGAGGAGACTTTTCTTGGGATTTTTTAGTTTTGGATTAGTATTTGGGGTTAAGGTTTTGAACACTTCCCAATTAGCTTTGTGGGAAATCGAACCGTAGTTCGTCCTACCAAGTCTAGCCCCTGGTACCGCTAGACCAATAACTAATTGGTATAATTTCACTTTAATTTTACTTTTGGAATAGGTCTTGGGGTAAAGGTTTTGAATTCCTCCCAAATGGCATCGCAGGAAATCGAACCGTAGTTCATCCTACCAGGTCTAGCCCCTGGCACCACTAGACCAATAACCAATTGGTATATAATTAAGCCTCTTTCTCCATTTATTAGGATTACAACAAATTAAACTTCTTTTATTCAATTAATCAAGCAAGCTGTGAGCTAGTGCCATATTAAGTCAATTTCAATTCAGAAAACCCAATGTAAGAAAGCTTAATAACATGCATTTATTCCATTTCATCCATAATTGAACTCAAATACACCATAATTTGGAATATTTTTAGCTCAGTTTAGTTACAAAAAAAATTTCAATAAGGTGATGGTGGTATCCTATGTAACAATGTTATCCAATCAACCCTTTTCAGTAATCAAAAACTCAACTTAGGCAAACACAATCCCCTAGGATCATAAACTTTACCTAGCTTAGTTCAAAAAATTTGAACATTTTACCAATTTTCCCATTATGCACATGCACATCCCCACCCCTAAAGCATACTTGTCCTCAAGTATAGTGAACAAGTAATTAGTAATGAAAATAAGGTGGAGGAAAAAGAAAGAACACTACCGGGGGTTGAATGGTAGAAATCTGGCTTGTGGTTGTTGTTTGCCATAATTTTACCATTCAGACTCGTGCTTCGCCATTCAAAATTCCAATTCCTACATAGACACACGAAACAAAACAAAAACGAAAAAGAAAAAGAAAATAAAAGAAATAAAACAAATCAAAAGATTCAAAAACACTGGGTTACCTCCCGTAGGCACCTCTGTTTAACGTCTATGGCCAGACTGGCAGGGTTTATGGCTCATATGGCGGTGTCTCTAATAAAACTTTAGATTCAAGTGTTGCTTGAATGTTCTTATAGAATGGTTATAGCTGATGTTCGTTAACTTTTAAAATTTTGCCTGTACCCTGACTCTGAATCTCTACGGCTCCGTGATCATAGATCTTTACAACCAAAAATGGCCCTACCCATCTAGACCGTAGCTTACCCAGAAATAACCTCAACCGTGACAGGAATAGCAGTACTTTTTATCCCACAACAAAGTGCTTACGGTTTATCATTTTGTTATGTAATCTCTTGGTGCGCTCTTTGTAAGCCATAGAGTTGTCATAGGCTTCGTTCCTCAGTTCCTCTAACTCAAACAAATGCAATTTTCGCTCTTCCCCTGTTGCTTCATATGACAAGTTGCAACGCTTGATCGCCCAAAATTCTGTATGCTCGATCTCCACTGGAAGATGACACGCTTGACCAAACACCAACAGGTAGGGAGACATTCCTATCGGTGTTTTATATGCAGTTTGATAGTCCCAAAGTGCATCACCCAGCTTTATGCTCCAATCTTTTCGGGTGTAATTTATGGTTTTGCTCAAAATAGCTTTCAACTCTCGGTTGGAAATCTCTGCTTGCCCATTCATTTGTGGGTGATAAGCAGTAGACACTCGATGTGTCACTCCATACTGTTTGAGCCCGGCTGCTAGCACCTTGCAAAAATTTGTACCCCTATCATTGATCAAAACCCTAGGTGTCCCAAAATGGTTGAAGATGTGGGATTTCAAAAATTGCACCACTGTACGGGTGTCATCTGTTCTGGTAGCTTTAGCCTCGACCCACTTTGACACATAATCCAATGCCAACAAGATGTAAAGATTCCCAAAAGAGTTGGGAAAGGGACCCATGAAGTCGATACCCCATATATCGAGAAAATCTCATAGGATATGACATTAGTTAGAGGCATCTAATCTCTGCTACTCAAACTCCCCATCCTCTGGTAGTTCTCAAATGTCCTACAAAAAACATAAGCATCTCGGTTTAGGGTAGGCCAATATAATCCACATTCTAAAACTTTCTTGGAAGTGCGTTTGGACCAAAGTGACCACCGCACGCTTTTGTATGACAGAATCGAAGGATGGATGGAATTTTATTGTCGGGAATGTATATTCGGATGATATGATTCGAACAGTATCGCCAAAGGTATGGTTCATCCCAAGCATAGTATTTAGCATCCCTCTTCAATGTCTCCTTTTCACTCCTAGGCATATCCGATGGCGTAGTACCTGTAATAAGAAAATTAACTAGATCAGCATACCATGGAATAAAATCTATAACTTGAAATAGCCTCTCAACTGGGAAATCATCTAGCAATGACTGTTCATCACGTTTGGAATTCAAGCGGCTAAGGTGATCAGCAACTAAATTCTCTGATCCCTTCTTATATCAAATCTCAAGGTCAAACTCCTGAAGCAGAAGAATCCATCAAATCAAGCGAGGTTTGGTTTCCTTCTTTGCCAACAGGTACCGAAGTGTTGCATGATCTGAATAAACAATAACCTTAGATCCCAACACATACGCCCTGAATTTCTCTAAAGCAAATACCACAGCTAAGAGTTCCTTTTCAGTGGTGGAGTAATTGATCTGTGCATTGTCCAAGGTTCTCGAGGCATAGTATATGACATGTGGCCCCTTCTCAATTCTCTGTCCTAGCACTGCTCCTACAGCATAGTTTCTTGCGTCACACCTGATCTTGAAGGGATAGTTCTAATCTAGTAAAACAAGAACAAGTGCAGTTGTAAGCTTTTTTTTAGCAAATCAAAAGACTCTCGGCATTTGGGACCAAACTCGAAGGGAACATCCTTTTGCAACAGCTTGTATAGGGATGTGTGATAACCGAGAAATCTTCAATGAAGTGCCTATAAAAACATGTATGTCCAAGAAAAGAACACACTTCCCGAACATTTTGAGGGTAAGGCAAAGATTGAATAATATCTATTTTAGATTTATCTACCTCTATCCCCCTAGCTGAGATAATATGACCTAAGATCAGTCCTTTATCCGCCATAAAGTGACATTTCTTATAGTTAAGTACAAGGTTGGACTCAAGACATCTTTTCAAAACAAGCTTAAGATTAGATAAAAATTCAGGAATGAGTTTCCATAGACTATGAAATCATCTATAAAAACCTCAATACTTTTCTCAACATAATCACTGAAAATGCTTACTATACATCTCTGAAATGTCGCAGGCGCATTGCACAAATCGAAAGGCATCCATCTAAAAGCAAATGTACCCAAGAGACAGGTGAAGGTGGTCTTATCTTGGTCTCCAAGAGTAATAGGAATCTGATAAAATCTTGAATAACCATCAAGACAGCAATAGAAACACTTACTCACTAACCGCTCTAGCATTTGATCAATGAATGGAAGGGGGAAGTAATCATTCCAAGTAGATGAATTTAGCTTCCTGTAGTCGATACAAACTGTCCATCCGTTCTGAACTCGGGTGGGTACTAACTCTCCTTTCTCATTTTGTACCACGGTCACTCCTGTTTTCTTGGGTACCACTTGCACGGCACTCACCCACTTGTTATCAGATATTGGGAAGATAATATCAGCATCTAGCATCTTTTGAATCTTCTTCTTTACTACCTCTATCATCGTGGGATTGTGACATCTCTGCAGTTGTCTCTTGGGTTTAGCGCCTTCTTCTAGGTGGATTTTGTGCATGCAAGTGGAAGGACTCAACCCTTTAATATCTATGATGCTCCATCCTATAGCAGTTTGTACCCCTTAAAAGCCGTCACCAACTGATGCTCTTCCCCAACCGTCAACTTACTTGATATGATCACCAGAAGGGTTCCATCATCGCCAAGAAATGCATACTTCAGATGTTGAGGCAACTCCTTCAGCTCTAGGAATGGTGCCTGAAGTACAGAAGGTAATGGTTTTGTGTTAGAAAGAGGAATTTCCTGTGCCAATTGATCACTTACCTGAAATTGAGGAATGCTGAATCCATTCCCCTCACTCGCCAAATCATCACATTGTTCCGCTATCTCGTCGCTACTAGTCTCATCCTGCATACTGTCAACAATGTTATCTTGCAAAAAATCATGTGTTAACAATTCAATAACATCAATACCACAAACAGTAGATACAGCACAAGTGTATTTCATGGCATCATAAACATTAAACTGTACCATCTTACCATCAAATTCCATAGATAGTGTCCTATTATCACATCAATCTTAGTTTTTGCAGTGGTCAGAAATGGATGACCCAATAATAAATCAGAAGAGTCGGGTGCATCGTCACTATCCATATCTAGAACATAAAAGTTAGCTGGGAACACCAAATCATTCACCTGTACCAGTACATCTTCCAAAACACCTTTAGGATAAACTAGGGTTCTATTGGCTAATTATATAACAACTTTCATTTCTCCCAATGGTCCTGCACCTAATATTTCATATAAGGAGTGTGGCATAACATTGATCGATGCTCCTAAATCACACATTACCCTACTCATTTTACTGTTCCCTATCCTACAGGAAATAGCAAACATGCCCCTATCCTTGCATTTTTTAGGCAAATTCCTTTGTAAGACTGTAAATATATTAGCCCCTATAACTACCTTTTCGACTCCTTTTAATTTAGATTTGTTGGCACAAATTTCTTTTAAAAATTTAGTGTGCCTAGGAATCTATTTGATAGCATCTAACAAAGGAATATTTACTTGGACCTTTCAGAAGGTTTCCATAATGTCTTTATCCTTTTTAATCTTCTTGGAGCTTACATACCTTGATGGGAATGGAGGTGGATTGACAATGGAAGGCTCAGGTTCTGATTCTGGGGTCCTTGTTTCTGTCTCCCCTTCTCGATTATCTTCTTTCTGTAGCACCTCCAACTCCTACTCCACCTCTTTCTCTCTTGGCTTCACTTCTATCCCACTTCTAAGTGTTATTGCACAAGCATTCTGTTTGGGATTGTCGATTGTCTGTAAGGGTAATTTCCCTTTTGAATCCAAGGAACTCATTGAAGTGGCCATCTGACTGATCTGCTTCTCAAGATTCTAGATACTTGCCTTAGTTTCCTGCTGATTTCGCTGCACGTTAGTGGCCAATGCATAGACTATATCCTTTAGCAACATCCCAGATTTCTGACTCGATGTAGAAGGTTGCTGTTGAGTTCCGTACTGGTAATAAGGTTACTGTTATGGGTCTCTTAGAGGGTAGAACGGTTGTGACTGTTGTTGCTGTGGAGGAGGCCTATTTCCATAACTGAAGTTTGGATGATCTCTCCACCCGGGATTCTAAGTGCTAGAATATGGATCATATCTCCTCTAATTGTTCTGTATAAATCCCCTAGCTGTATAAGCTTTCTCTAGCTCCATACCTAATGTGGGACATGCATCATTAGTATTCCCCTGACTAGTACAAATTCCACAAACTATGGCCTGACTCCCTGTACCTGTAACCAAACCTCGAACAAGAGAAGTTAGTGAATTAATCTTATCTTCGAGAGAATGGGAACGTACCTCATAAACTTTTTGGCTTAGCTTAGAATAGAACTCGAATTGCCTGGAGTTTTCAGCCACGTTCCAGATCAACTCTCATGCTGCAGCTGGCGTCTTATTAATCAAACAGCCTCCAGATGAGGCATCTATCATCCTCCTCTCCATGGGTAGCATGCCTTGATAAAAATATTGTACTATGGCCTCCTCGGACATCCCATGTTGTGGGCAGCTCTCACATAAGCATTTGAAATGCTCCTAATAATCATTCAAGGACTCATCTTCCCTCTTTCTGATGCTGTTGATTTCCCTCCTTAGTGTAGCAGCTTTAGAAGCAGGGAAGAATCACTCCAGAAACAATTTTTCCATCTCAGCCCACTAGTTACAGTCCTGATGGTAAGTAGAATAACCAAGCTTTCGCCTTATCAGCTAGTGAAAAAGGAAAAGCTTTCAGGTTTAACACCTCCTCTTGGACCCTATGCGGTTTCATGCCTGAACAAACCACATGATTCAAGTGCATGTAGGGATCCTCACTCTCCATCCCATGGAACTTTGGCAAAAGATATATAAGTCCTGATTTTAGCTCGAAATTGGCCTCCGTCTATGGGTATGTAACACATAAAGGTGCCTGTTGCACCGGTGGAGTGTGTAGCTCTCGCAGTGTCTGATCAACCATGATCTCTTCCTCTGTATCTCTGGTTGATGTTGATGAAGTCTCACTAGCCTTGCTCAAGCTCTCTCCTTCTTTTTCGATTTTATGCTAGAGTCTCCTCAAAGTTCGTTTGATCTCAAGATCGTATGGAAGTTCTTCAGACTTGTTCAACCTGTTCACAAACAAAAAGAAACAAAATTAGATTGACTCCTCGGCAACGGTGCCAAGATTTGATGGGTGTCAAATCCACCAAAAATACAATTTATATCTTAATCATATCCTGGCACAAAACTAATTTTGTAGCAAGGGTAAGCAGAGGTAGAACCCTAGAGAGTCAACTATATTTTAATTATCTATGAACAGGTAATATTACAAAACAAATAAAATAAATAGGGGGGATTTGGAATTATAAGGTTTAAAACTAAATCTATCAAACAAAAACAAGGCAATGAAAGTAAAAATAACGGATCTAACAAATAATGGAAAACAGCTCACCTAAGGTAGTTTCAGGATTCGGATTTTGGTGACTGATCACAGACGGGAAACATATCATTGACTTATTACAGATTAGTTCTAACCCTAGTCTTAGCGCTTCGGATCAACATTTCTTATTGTAGCTTTACTTAGGAAGGCTCAAGCAAAATCCTAACTAATGAATAACCCTTCCTTAGTGGCTTAATATTCAATCCATTAATAGAATGCATGTGAGAAAAGCCTAATATAAACTAACCGGGTTCTTAGCGACTCCCAATTCAAGTTTAAGTTCCTATATCTTAGCGAGTTCAATCACAGGTTTAGATTACGAACCTATTCCTGTGAAACGGTAATTATCATGCACTTAATAATAGTTTATCAGGCTAAAACAATCACAAGATAAATTATAGAAGGATATTCGACTTCTTTTTAAACATGATAGAGGAACATGGAATAATCAATGATAAAATAAATCAAAATAATCTCACAGTCATTCCAAATCCATAAACTCCCTTAGGCGAAGCTGGGAGTTTAGTTACACATGATAGTATAAGAAAATCCTAAAACAAAGTTGAATTCCATTATTCAAAGAATAAAGAAGAATAAAAATAAACAAATTGTGAAGTTGTATAGTTGATGATGAATGGTGGCTCCTTCCCCCAAAACTGATTAGAGAATCCCCTTTAATCCAATTATAAAACCTTATTTATATGTTTCAACCCACACAAAAGAATCCCCAAAACATTTAGGGGTAAAAGAGACAAAGGAATATAAAATTACGGTCCAAAAGCAAAGCAAAATCAGCCCTAATTTGATTCTATCGACTGCTACTCGAGTAAGGCATGGATTACTCAACTTGAGTAAAGAGTCTAGCAAACCCTTCTCTACTCGTGTCTCAGGCTCGAGTCCACTAAGGGCTGTCTTGCTCGAGTACACCTGGATTTTTGCCTTCTTCCTTCTTGATTTCTTCCCGACTTCACCTCTTTGTAACTTTATCGTCCAATCTCTGGTTTGCATGATCTTAGACCCGTTGGAAAGATCAAAATACTTACTTTAACTTCGCTTTAATGTCCATCTCCAAAATCCAACTCCAACTATCTCAAAAACTGGTCTAAAGATCTATCCTCCTCCTTGCTCTTAAATCGAACTCTACTTGCTTTCACGTACCAAAACTCAGCCGGTTTTCCGTACGAACATGCCAACTACAATCCTACGAGACAAAATACATAAAAAACAATGATTTGTCCTAAAAATATATAAGTAAAGACCAATTAAGCGTATGAAAATCGGACTAAATCATGCAAAATATGAGAGTTATCACACAGGCTTAGGTTATAACATCCGAAGCCATAACCTTTCCATG
Organism: Euphorbia neoarborescens; assembly: GCA_948330485.1. Lineage (NCBI taxonomy): Eukaryota > Viridiplantae > Streptophyta > Magnoliopsida > Malpighiales > Euphorbiaceae > Euphorbia > Euphorbia neoarborescens. The sequence continues at coordinate 779 of CAOJCR011017645.1, read as the reverse complement.
ACAGACTTTTCAAACAAACTTAGGTTGAGGTTACAACAACCAAAGCCATAAAATTTTTTCATGATAGACTTTTCAGATAAACTCGGGCATAGGCTACGACAACCGAAGCCATAACCCTTTCATGACAGTCTCTTCTGATAAATTCAGGCTTGGGTCACAGCATCCAAAGCCGTAACCTTTTCAAGAGTTCCATTCGGACAAATTCATACTTTTTGTCATTAATCGAAGGGGAAAAAATTTTTGTTTCCAAAGTATTCGATTAAGTGATGAAAGCATTTCATTCAACATCATATCGCTACATATACACTTATGCGAAAGACGAATATTGGGGCATAACATTCCCATAAACCACTGCGCCTTCCAAGAGACCTTACTTTCTCAAGGCTAACAAATTCGAATAATCCATGGCACACCTCTGGATTCAAGGCAGTCCACATTCAAGATACCTCAAGATTAGGGCAATCCGCACAGAAGCAGCTCTGACTCTTCAAAGGTACTCCCCAGTGGATCAAACCACAATGACTCACCTTTCAAGTAAGTATTCCCCACGCTCACTATCGTGTTCCTGTATTCAGTCAATGAATCCAGTCACACAAGGAATAACAATGAGCACAAGATTTTTATCCTACGGCGATGATGAAATCGGCACTCTGGATACTTTTTATGCCTTCGTATTCGTGTAAGTTGATCCGAGAACTCCGACATCCGGATTACGAAGAACCAAACCAAGTTTTTCTCAAATAATTTTTAAAGGGATAAACATACATATGTGTGTGTGG
>CAOJCR011017257.1:0-14418 GCA_948330485.1 Euphorbia neoarborescens | reverse complement strand
GATTCGGGAATATGGAACCATCTTTTACACACACATTTTCTATTGAAACAGACCAAGTAATTTAGATAGTGTGCCGAGGGCTTTTTACTTAGGTAGAATGCTTGCTATTCTTAATGTTTGGGGTAGATCTGAGTGAAGCGTAACAGCAATCTTGGCATAGATCCCAAAGTACTGAGTGAGGTCTAACGATAAGCTCAATTAATAGAGGACAAGAAACCTTGGACTGTAATTTCTCTATTTTGGCAACCTTGTGAGGAAAAGTAACCTAGAGCTGTAAAGGAGTGTTAGCGAAAGCCTGCCAGTTTATCATTGTTGTTATATATCTTCGTATTCGTATGTCTATCCCTTTTACACTCTTTATCCTTGCCTATTGATTCTTTTTCTATATTTATCTGATTAAAAGACGTTAAGCTCACAAATTGTGCAGAGATATTCACGAGATTTCCTACTCCCTGTGGAAACGATACTTGGCTTGCCACTCTACCATAAAACAGAAACTAGTGCACTTGCTAGTAAACCATTTAAGGCGAACAGTAGCAAGTGTGATATGGAATGCTTGATAGAACACTTAAGAGATATAAAATTTGATTGAGCTTTATTTCTTGTTGAAATCACACAGTACATGGACATTCATTATAAGTTATAAACATCCATACACAACATTGATGAAATGTAATTTGGGAACCAGAATTACTCCAAAGAGTTACACAAGTCGTACTACCTTACCCTCAAATGACTTGGATCGTTGGGCGATAACTCTAGTCAATCAACTTGGGTCAGTATTGCAAGCTTTCAGCCTTCAGTGGGATTCTACACATGGTATATCTTCATCCGGTTCTGGTTAACGGGACTCACAAACTCATTGCCATACATGTCCATGATCGTCACCGCTCCTTTGGACAAAACCTTCTTTACCACATACGGCCCTTCCCAATTAGGTTTGAACTTGCCTCTTGCATCCACATGTGAGGGCTTGAGGTTCTTCAATACTAGGTCTCCTGGCTTGATCGATTACTCAGATTTCTTAACCCATTTATTATACGCTCGGGCCAAACATTGCTGGTACGACTGTAGCTTGTCTAAGGCTTGTAAACATTTCTCATCTATCATTGCCAGTTGCTCAAATCTATTCTTAGCTCAGTCTGTCTCTAGCAGTTTAGCTTCTAGGGCTATTCGGAACGACTTGACTTCCATCTCCACTGGTAAGACTACTTCCATACCGTAGATAAATGAGTATGGGGTAGCTCCCGTCGATGTCCTAACTGAATTACTATAATCCTACAAGGTGTAAGGTAGCTTTTCTGCCCAATCCCTGTATGTAGATACCATCTTGCATAAGATATTCTTGATGGTCTTGTTCACGGCTTCCACTTCCCCATGAGCCTATGGCCTGTAAGGTGAAGACCGGTGGTGTTCGATGACGTGCTTTGTGAATAAGGCTACTATTTCCCCTTGAAATTGAACCCCATTATCTGTTACTACATGGTGGGGGATCCTGTATTAGGAGAAAATCTGACATTCGATGAACTTGGCCATGTTTTTTGTAGTGACGGTGACATATGAAGCAGCTTTCACCCACTTGGAGAAGCATTCCATAGCTACACAATAAATCTATGACCATTAGAGGCCAATGATCGAATCTCCCCAATGATGTCAATGCCCCAGACAGAGAAGGGCCAGGGCATTGAGTGGTTATGGAGTTCTACGGGAGAAAGATGTGAAATATCCCTATATATTTGGCATTCATGGCAATTCTTTAATTTTGCTACACAATCGGCTTGTATCGTGGACTAGAAATAACCCTGTCTCAAGATCTTCTTCATCAGTGATAGCCCATTTGTGCATGGCCCGCACGCCTTGGAGTGCACCTGTTGCATCACTAACTTAGCCTCTTCTTCTGGCAGACACTTTAGGAGGAGACCTTCGGCCGCCCGTTTATAAAATTGCCCATCCGCAAGCCTGAACTGTGCTGCTAGCTTTTGAAGAGTAGCTTGATATGAAGGATCACTATCTGCATGGAACCGACGCATCTTCAAATATTCCATTATATCATAGAACCACGGCTTGCTGTCTACCATTAGAGTGCATGCTTGGGAAGTGTCAAAATAAGGTCGTGGGGTTGTGGTCACTATCAGGGGGTGTAAAGATTGTTAACTTGGGCCTCACCAAAGTGATGACAGTGTGGCCAAGGCATCCGCCATTCTATTCTCATCCCAAGGAATGTGTCAATCAAAACAGACTGGGATGTTTCGGCTCAACTCCCTGATGGCTTCCAAATAAGGTTTGAGAGACTCTTCTTTTAATTCCCATTCCCCGATGACCTGCCGTATGACTAAAATGGAGTCCCATATAATGACTACATTTTGTGCTCCCAACTGAATCAGAGTGTCTAACCCAAAGAGGCAAGGTTCTTACTCAACTCCGTTGTTCGTGATGGGGAACTCTAACATCTTGGAGAGGGGTATAAAATCTCCTTCGGGTATGCCAATAATGACTCCCAATCTGGCCCCTTGGTTGTTCACTGCTCCATCAAAGAACACAATCCATTGGGGATTGTCTACATCCATAGACACCAACTGCTCATCCGGGAATTCTAGGCTTGTCTCAGTGCCTGTATCCATCGGTTACCCGACTAGGAATTCTGTTACTACTCTGCCTTTTATGACCCTTCTGGCTTGGTATTCAATGTCAAACTCTGACAACAACAGTAACCACCTAGACAATTTCATTACCAACGTAGGGGCTGAGTACAAGTACTTGATCGGGTTTTCCTTTATTACCACGATCACTTTGTAAGACTAGAAATAATGCCTCATCTTCTTAGTCACCCATACCCTGGACGCATGCATCTTTTCCACCAATGAGTATCTGGTTTCATAATCTAAAAGGCTTTTACTGAGGTAATAAATAGGGAATTCCCGTATGTCATCTTCTTCCTGGGCTAGCATTACTCTGATGGAGGTAGTTTTGATATTTAAATACAAGGTTAAGGGCTTTTTGGGTTGAGTAGGTTTTAGGATAGGTGGGTTTAGGAGGTAGGCTTTGATCTTGTCGAAGGAGATTTGGCATTGATCATTCCATTCCTTTTGTTAGTTCTTTCGGAGGAGTTTGAAGATCGGTTCACTAATGGGTATCAATCTGGCAATGAAATGGCTGAGGTACTGTAAAGACCTCAGGAAGGACCATATTTCTTTCACAATTCTGGGTACGGGCATATCTCTTATGGCTTTTACCTTATCTGGATCCACTTTAATACCTCTTTTGCTAATCACGTGCCCCAGGAGTTTTTCGAAAGTAACCTCGAATGTACACTTCTTAGGATTCAGCCTTAGGTTGTATTGCTCTACTCGTGTTAGAAACTTATCCAGGATGGTAGCATGGCTTTCTCTTGTAGGAGACTTGATAAGCATGTCGTCCATATACACTTCTACCTCTTTATGGATCGTGTCATGCAAGAGTGTCGTGACTGCTCTCTGATAGGTAGCGCCAGTATTATTTATTCCAAATGGCATGACCTTATAGAAATATGTACCCCATTCCATGATGAAAGCAGTCTTTGACTTATCTTCTTCACTCATCTTGATCTGATTGTAACCATTTGCAAATGAAAAAATTTCTGCTGTAGCTGCACTGTCTACCAATACGTCTATATGACGCAGCAAGAAGTCATCTTTAGAAGAGGCTTTATTCAAGTTGCGGAAGTCTACAAAAACTCTGACTTTCCCATATTTCTTCGTTATAGGTACTACGTTTGCTAGCCACTCAGGGTATTCTACAACCTTTAGAAACCCAGCTTGTAATAGCTTATGTATCTCTTCTTTCACTTTGGCAGCCCATTCTGATCGAAGTCGGCAAAGTTTCTATTTAATTAGGGGAAAATTGGGATCAGTCAGAATCTGATGTTCAGTCATTTGTCTGTCTACCCCCGGTATATCTTTGTATGTCCATGCAAAGGATTTTGTATATCTCCGTAACGCTGTTGTGATGTCGACTTCTTCTTTAGGAGTAAGATCTTATGATATGGTTACCATTTTAAGTTCATCCTGTGTTCCCAAATTAATTTCATGCAATACAGTATCGTGGATGCTGAAAACATGGAATAAATGTTCAAATGTATGTGCAATACCATCAATAAAAATAACACATGAGTAAGCAAATTTAGACTTCATTTCATTCAAGGCCTCATGGGCTTCAATGTTCAGATTAAAGATAGAAGCTACATCTATTACATAAAGTTGATCATCCTCCACAAGCGGAGGGTCTTGGATAGTACTGGTGGAGGCCTCATCCTCATTGCTCCCCTCAATAGGCTCACAGGTTCTTTATGGTTTCTATTACTTTGTTGTGAGTGTCCTTGCTTGCTTCGTCTGACAGTGACAGACTGCCCAGCATTTCTAAAGCTTCCTCAACCTTCTGGTTAGTAGATTGTTCTTTCTTTGATTCCAATTGGCAACTTCCCTTTTGGGTCCGCAGGTGACTTTCCCATGGGCTCCACAGGTGTCTTATTCTCATCATGTTGACCCCAAACCCATACACATGTTGGCTAAATTTCACCACATCGTTGAAGATCTCAAAGACAGGTACCAGGAGCTAGGCACAGTTAACCGGCTTCGTACTTCTATCAAAAAATCGCTCTCCACCTCGGACAAAGACGGCACCCTTATGAGCATTCCTATCCCTCCGCTTCTATACTCCCTTTTTCCTACATCCTAAGCCATTGGTGTTCATTTGGAAGGGACAGTGAATCAATTTGGGATCACCTTGCAAATTTTGGTCGAGTCCCTTTCCTTCTTTATACTTTTGATGGGCCAGGTAGCTATGCATCCATTGGGGTGAGGATACCGGCTTCCCCCTATTTAGTGTAGACACTTGGAAACCATTTATTGGAATTTCAAAATATGCGGCACTGTCATCACTGACGGTTTATCAGCTTCGATGCTTATAATCTTCCCATTAACAGGAACTTTCACTTTTTGGTGCAGGGTGGAGGGGACTCCTCCCAAATCATGGAACTATAGCCTTCCTAAAAGTAGAGAGTATGTCACTGGGATGTCAATCATGGTGAAGACTACTGCAGACTTAACACCTTAAACCTCAACCTCAGTCTCGAATGTACCTAGCACTGATCGTTTACTATCATCATACACTCTTATCACTGTGTTACTCAGCTATAACGCTTCCTCAGTCATCCCTAAGAATGGGAGCACTTTAAGAGGGCATATGTTTAGCGCAAAACCATCATCAACCATGACACATGGCACAGTTCGGTCCATGCTCTATACCTTCAGAAAGAGTGCCTTATTGTGCTTCCTTCATTCCCTTGGGAGATCAGCATCACCAAAGGTGATTACTGGAGCTCTTTAATCAGTGAGCAGGTCCCTCTCTACAGAATTGTCTTTTCACGTGATCATATTGCACACATCCTTAGGCGAGTACAAAGGAGACGCATCAACCTCCATCAGTTTCCTCACAACTGCTTCTCGATGCTTCTTTGATTCTAATAGTAGCTTCCAGATACTGATTCTAGTTGGGGTTCTCTTCAGTTGCTCCAAAACCATAGGTTCCTCTCTATCCATTTCATGGATGGGATGAAAAGGGTTCACTTCAACAGCCAATTGAGTCGGTGTGACCAACACTGGATCTCTCGGTAGATAAATCCGACCACTTCGGGTAACATTATTTACCTGGCCATCTTTAGCACTTAAGAAATTCCCAGCTAACCGATAGCATACTGGGTATTGTGACTGCTGTTGGAATATAGTAAACTCATCCTCGGCATCATCACTCTTTATATCTTCCAGTCTGAAAGGCCCTTTTCCTTTCCCTTTGGTTTGGGCAGTGAAAATCATCCCTTCTACAAACCCCTCACATTCTTCATCTATCTCAATCTTCCCGAGGTCATGCTTCTTAGGAACTTCTTAATCAAAGGTGGCCTTCATGGAACTGACCACTTGCACTATAGGGTTTGCATCTATGAATTGCTTGAAAACAAAATTGGCGATTAAGCATAATTGAACTATATTCACTTGGTTTTCGAACTTTGGGAGAGGATTGTTCTGTGTGTTGGGTTTGGCCGGAGCTGGCTCTTCTAACTTTCCTTCCTCCACCAGTCTTTAGACGGCAGTAACTAATCCCACACATTCATCATTTCTGTGTATGTTTGACATATGGTAGGAGCAGAAATTTGACTTCTCCTTGGGGCATTCTAAAAGGTCTCACTGATTGGAAAAGTTCGACAGCTTGACATTTTGCAAATATCCTACTACAAGGTTCGGCCCAAGGGTTGATAAAAGCTCTCTTGGCTGCTTGGCCTTCTAATGCTTTGGAAATGGTGGTAACATCCACCTCATAGATAGCAGGCCTCGAAGCAGACAAATAAGCAGCCGGTGCACTTGATGACTTGAAACCAGAGTAGGACTTCGACTTGAAACTCAAGCTAGTTGACTTGGGGATGACTTTGTATTTCTCCACTTTCTTCCCCATTTCCAAGACCTTAACATATGAGTGGAAGGTCTTATATTTCATTTCCTTCTTGTAAACATCTAAGCTCCCGTCTACAAGCTTCACTATTAACTCGATCACTAGTGGCTTCACTGACAAGCCATTTATAGTATTGATCCATCTCTCATAGTAGTCTTGGAAAAGCTCCCCAACCCTCTGGACTACATATTCCAGGTCTTGCAAATTGGTTTTAAACTCCACATTGTTGTAGGCATAGTTCTTTATGAATTCAATAGAGAGAAGATCTAGGTCCTTCTTTACATTTTCAGGCTGCTGGTTATACCAACTAGTGTTCTCTCCTTCAAAATTAGTTGGGAAGAGGTGGACTATTTGGTTCTTTGTTAGCCCCGCTATGGTCAGAACTGTCACAAACTGAGTGATATGGGAAGCAGGGCAGCCTTTCCCTTTTTACATTGGAAACCTAGGCATGGAAAACCCAAGCAGGAACCTCTCCAATCCTCTGGCTGTAAGCTCATGTGGTTGTGCATAATGAAAAAGATACTTCATTTTGTCCAGTAATGCCCTCTAGGCCTATTCATGCTTCTCTAACCGTGCTTCCATTCTCAACTCAAGATCTGTCTTATCTTTAATCCCCAGTACTGATCCTGCCCTCACTGAACCAAAATGCGGTGCTCATTCCTCCATTCTCACTGACTCTATTGGGGGTACCAGTTCAGTGATCACTTCTGGCTTATGTGCTTTCTGTAGAGTGGTAACTACATTGGCGATTTTCCCCACAAATAGTTCTAAGGACATCCAGTCATCCATAGCTTGATGTAGGTCTTGCCTAGTCATATAGGCTGGATTGTTGCTAGCATGGTCTTCCTCTACTCCACTGGCCCCTGGACGGCCATTAAATCCCGATTCTATAACATCATCCATGGTGAAAGTTGCTCAACTGGTCTTGGAAACCACAACAAGCGTTAGTAAAATGCATGAAGTGTAAATTTCTGGTGAAGACTCAGTGTGTGTATGCAATTTTGGTGTTATGCATGTTTATGGGGAACAATGGTAACAGACGAGATGAATCAGCCACCTAAATATTATGTATGAGCATACATAGATACACGAAGACGTCATACATGCACTCACATCTCAAGGTATATATAGACATGTCGGGTAACATGTATGAACTCATATTTAAACATGTGTATGTAATCATATGGCATGTCCAACAGTTATTGGGTAGCCGTTAATACATATAGGTGTGGGACAGTGATGTGTGTGCAGCATGGCAAATAAATGACATGGCATATTGATATGTGGATGGCATGGCATAGGTACGTACGTGTAACACAACATATGGATGACATGGCATATTGGTCAAGGTATGGCATATGGATGACATGGCATATTGGTTGAGGCATGGCATATGGATGACATGGCATATTTGGTGTATGTGTGACATGGCATATCGGTTAAGGCATGGAATATGGATGACATGGCATATTGGTACATGCGACATGGCATATTGGTTGAGGCATGGCATATGGATGACATGGTATATTTGTTGTACGTGCAACATGGCATATGGATGGCATGGAATATCGGTTAAGGTATGGCATATGGATGACATCGCATATTGGTGCATGCGACATGGCATATCAATTAAGGCATGGCATATGGATGACATGGCATATTTAGTGTACGTGCGACATGGCATATGGATGGCATGGAATATCGGTTAAGGCATGGCATATGGATGACATAACATACTGGTGCATGCGACATGGCATATGGATGACATGGTATATTTGGTGCTTGTGACATGGCATATTAGTTGAGGCATGGCATTGGTATGCATGTGCGACATGGATATGGCTACACATGGATGAGGGTTAGCGTGGCATACAATATGCTTGTTCTAAAATATGGAATGATTGATTATGATGTATGTAAAGGGGGATACAAAGCACAAGCAAGAGCAAGTAGCATACGGAACGTAGTTTCCAACCCTATATCTCCACGTGGTATAAAGTCTCTAATCATTCCTAGGTGGGGGGTCTCTTTGCCATCAACGGGGAATGGCAAAGATCGAAACTAGATTCATTTTATTTTGTGGTTTAGGAATCCTAAGAGAAATTTCTACGGCTTCTATATGTAGGGAAGTCAAATTCCGGATAGCAAAGGAGAGTCTCATTAGCAAAATATACCACTCTCTCTCCTCAAATAGGTTCACACGATTAGATTAAGGTACGAGGCTATCAGTAGTAACTCAATAGGTGTCCTTACAAGTAACTAGTGGGCATGTAACGACACTTTCTTGAGAAACCGGGGTAGGTATGGTGGTCTTCAAGTGGTGAGGTGCAAAGTGTGTCTAGTGAAATGTAAATGCACAAAGATAAAGATCCACTTAAGTGGATACGCAAATAAAAGTACTTCATTTAAAAAAAATGTTGTCGATTTCTTTTACAAGTCTTTTGAAAAAGTCTTTCAAAGGCTTGTCAAAGATTCTTTCCAAAAAATTTCTAAACTTGAAAAGAAACTTTTTGTAAAGAAAAAGTTTGGAAAGAATTTCCCAACACAGTCGCCAATGTGAGCGGACGACCTTTTTGACAAAATATAAAAAAGATAAAAAATAAAGAGGTTTTAAAAGAGAGAAAGATTTTTGGTTTATAAATAAATAAACAAAGAAATAAACAAATAAATAAAGGGAAAAGCTTGGTTTGAGAGAGTCAAATAAATCTTTAGACAATTAAATGTGCGTATGACTGCGGGCCTTAGGATTTTGATTTAAAATAAATTCAAATTTTTGGAAGAAGAAAATTAAAGCGTGAAAAGAAAACGTTTTAAAAGAAACTCAGACTCGAATCTCTTAAAAACGATATTTAGAGTCGCCACCTGGTTCCCAGCTCTACCGAGAATTAATTCACGGTATTTCTTGGATCCTAAGCTTGAATCTAAAATCGTGATCCAGAGATTAGGTTCAGACAAGACATCTACTCATCCCTTCTCAAAAGACTTATGAAAAGAAATCGAAGACATTTTGAAAACGAAGTACTTTTATTTGTCAAGAACCTAAATTGATTTTAGTCTTGAATTTATGTGAGAGCGCACATGGAAGCAATAAATAAAGTGTAGAAAAGTAAACAAATAATTACAACCAAATCTAAGGCATAAAACATAGCTATGGGGGTTTTACATCCAAATAAAAAGGGGGAATTGGGGTAACATACATGAACATGTATAATTAAAGCGCGAAATTAAACACGTAGCACAACATCATGATTGAAATAAACATTTATTAAGAATGGAGAGAATCGATAGCTCGGGATCATTTATTTAGGGGGATGTCTAATTCAACTTTATTAGTCGGACCGAACGGTTTGGGCCAAAAGATGGACTCGTGACGGCCCAAAAATATTTTATCTCATTTACGAATTGGCTTATGGTGACATTTATTTTGGAAATCATTTAGCTCAATTTTTTTTTTATTTTGGAGCATGCAAATTTTGTGAGTTGGAAATCCGAAAAATAATCCCTTCGTTAAGTTGTGTTAGCAGCCCTAAACCCGGCTTTTTAGTACGGTTTTCTAGATACAGACGCGCTCAACACGAAATTAAATCTATGTCTCAGTATGCAAATAATTATCGCGCTAATTTATTGGCACGTCATCGGAATCAAGACAAACTAATTAAAAGTACGGATAAATAAAATGCATGCTCCTAAGACTTTTAGAATGGTTAGCATCCTTCTCAAGAAAAGGATGTCAAAAGGGAGACTTGGGTTCAAATCCTACCTCCAACAACCTACCAAGCACCATTTACTGCAATGGGCTTGGAGATCAATGGGTTGGGGGGATCCGAACTGCAGTCTTTATCGACCCAAATAAAAAACAAAGGGTCCACGACCCACCGACTGACAAACATTGACAGAAAAAAGATCCTTTTTTCCACAGATTTATATTGATCGGGGGCCGTAGGCCGCATTTGGGCCCTTGGCGGACCTTGAATTATTTAGGTCGTGGGGACTGCAGTCCTGGATCCCCCAACCCTGTCTCCAATCCCATTGCAGTAAATGGTGCTTGGTAGGTTGTTGGAGGTAGGATTTGAGCCTAGGACCTCCCTTTATCATCCTTCCTTGGGATATGATGATAACCATCTGAGCTGCAGCTCAAGTGGTTGTCATCCCTTACGATCCAATGATGATAAAGGGAGGTCCTGGGTTCGAATCTCACCTCCAACAACCTACCAGGGGACCATTTAAAACTTGGGCCTGGAGATATGGTTGGAGAGATCTAGGACTGCAGTCCTCGTCGGCCCTGTAACAAAATGGGCCTAAGGCTCACGGACACCTAAAATCCGACGAGAAAAGGATCTTTTTTCTGTCGGTATTGTTAACCGGTCGCAGGCCGTCTTTGGGCTGCTGATTTTTGTAATAGGCCGACAGGGATTGCAGTCCGGATCCCTCCCAACCATATCTTCATGCCCAATTTTTAAATGGTGCCTGGTAGGTTATTGGAGATGGGATTTGAACCCATGACCTCCCTTTAGCATCCTTAGATGGCAAGGGATGACAACCATTTTGTGTAAAAAAAATAAATGAGATAAAAAAAGGTACAATAGATAAAAAAAAAGGTACAAGGTTTAAGGTGAAATAAAACAAGTTATGTAATATTCAAAAAAGAAATATCACAATTTTTTAAAATTATTTTATGAATAAAAAAGATAAAAGGAGATTAAAATTAAATAAAATAAGGAAGAAGTAAAGAAAAACATTTTTCAGCTTTAGCGATCGATTTAGCGACGGACGGAAATTGGTCGCTAAATCGTGAAAAGGGGATTTAGCGACGAAAAAATCTGTTGCTCTTCCATCGCTAAGGGTAGCAGACCCCTTTCGCCTTTTTCTTATTTTTTTACATTTTTGTCCATTTTTAGCCCGGTTTTTCCCACAATAGCAATGATTTATCGAAAAGTCATTTTAATAAAAAAAAAACATTTTTTAGCCATTAACATTAAGGAAAACACATTGTTAAACTAAGCCAATTTAAGATTGTGTTTAGTCCGTTTTCACCCTCATTAACTCCACAGCAGCCCAAGTACATAAACAATGTCCAAAGAGGGGATTTTTAACCATTTTTAGCCATTTATCCGGTGTGGTTCATGTGTTCCCAACCAAAACACCCCATTTTCGATTTTTCATTGAAGCTTACGTGTTAAAACTTAAAAACCAGATTTCCAGCATGCAAACCAATGAATGGAAGTGATAAAAGAGAGATAGAGCTCAGAGCTTGTAGCGTGAATCCCTCAAGTTAGTGTATTGTGAGTCTGCATCAACCCGTTCATTCCCGTCGAAGAAACCGAACACTGAACTAAGTATATTTTTATGAGTTTGATGTGAAGACTCCCAAAGCAAGGGGATTTATTGCTTTAAATCCCTTACTTTTTGGTGCTTATCTTAGTGGCTTAGTGAATGGGTGATGGAATGGATTTTGTTCAAACAAAAAGAGAGGAAAAATGGAAGCTTTCTTTTAAGGAGGAGAAATAAAGAAGAGGTGGGTTGACGTTTTTTGGAAAAGATTATGAAGAAAAGAAAGTTAATGAGGAGATAGAGAAGGAGAAGAAGAAGTGAAGGGAGGTGGTGAGTTAAAGCTTGAAGATGCAAGAGAAATGGTGAAGAATCAAGGCTGGAACTTGAAGGTTTTTAGGTGGAGAATGCAGAAAACTTGGGAAAGAAATTGGTGAGTTGTCTTGAGGAGGGAAGGGAGCTGAATTTTTGTAGGATGTGGCTGTATTTGCTTCCTCCTTCCTGCCTCTACAAGTCTGAATTTTTTGTATCAAAAACCAAGAGTTGTCTCCTCCCAAATTGGTAAATGACCAAGGCTACTTTCCTTTTGGTTCCCTTGAGCATTTTTCCATATTAGGGAGGTCTCTTTTTCTTTATTTTTGTTTCAAAAATCAGACTTGTAATTCTGATTTTAAGGTCTAAAAACGTGTATTTATTTGGGTTTTATGGTTTATGGATGGTGAGTGAGTTTTTGGATTGATTGGGCCCAACTAGGCTTTAGGCTTGCACGCCCATGATCGGGTTTGGGTCAATAAAATTGTTCGAAAAATACTTGGTTTGGTCCCTTTGTCACATGAATATCGAGGTCTTTGGATTTTTCTCGACTAACTTGAGTGAATATAAAAGAGTAAAAAGGTATCGACAAGTGCCGGTTTCATCACCGCTCTAGGAAAAATTCCCGTGGTCACACCAATCTCTCTTATCCATTGTGTATATAAGATTTTAGCGAAGCTGCTATCCTTTAGATTACAGTTGGTTCTTCCAAAACTGATCTTGAATAGTCAATTTGCTTTTGTTAAAGGAAGAAACATACACGAGTGCTCTTTTTGGGCTTCGAAGATTATTTGTTGGATTTAGAAAAGTCACCGTCCATCCTTCTTGCTTAAAATTGATTTTCATAAAGCCTTCGACTCTGTATCTTGGAAGTTTTTGGATAATATTTTTGATTGTATGGGATTCAGCAAACTATGGAAACGATGGATGAAAGGATGTAGATCCCAGTATTCTACGGTAGTGCTGGTGAACGGATCCCCTTCAAAGAACATTTATCTCAAAAAGGGAATCAAATAGGGAGACCCCCTATCGCCATTCCATTTGGTCATGGCTACGGAGTGTTTGAAAAAGTTGATTGACAGAGCAATTGGGATGGGTACTCTTAAAGGATTTAGGCTTTCAGATTCTATGCCTGATACATCTATTCTTCAATTTATGGATGATACATTGTGTTTCATTCCGGTAAAAGTGGGTGAAGTCACGAATCTAGTAAGGGTTTTGCTATCATTTCGGGGCTGAAAATAAATTTTGCCAAGAGTAACCTCATTGGTTTGGGAGTAGATGCTTCTTTCACTACTCTTTATGATTCCATTGTTAAATGTCAAGCTGCTTTCTTACCTATCAAATACCTTGGCATTCCTTTGGTTCACACGAGTTTGTCAATAAGAGATTGGGAACCGTTGATTAGAAGAATTGATTCGAAACTAGCGTCATAGAAAGGGAATTGCTTGTCTTACGCGGGCAGGATGGTTTTAATGAAATCTATAATTTACAGCCTTCCCGTTTACCTTGTGTCAATTTTCAGAATGCCAATTTCAGTAGCAAACAAAATTGAAAGCAAGATGAAGAATTTTATCTGGAAGGGTTGTGCTACATCTGGAATGATATATCGTGTTTCATGGGAAATTATATGTTGACCTTATGATTTAGGTGGTTTAAATCTACGTTAGCTTGTGTTGAGTAACATCAGCTTACTTCTGAAATGGATTTGGAGGTTAAAAGATGTATCTGGTAATTCGTTATAGCGGTCAATTTGTGTGGACCAATATGAGCTAACCAATTGGCATTCTCTTTCGGAGGCAATTCCGCATTTATCGCCTGTGTGAAGAGGGATCGTTCAAGGCTGTTGTCAAAACTCGGTCTGGTGGAATTTCTTTTTGTCTAACATTTCGATTAAAATTGGTAATGGTGTAGGTCCTCTATTTTGGCTTGACAAGTGGTGTGGGGATGTTTTACTGAAGGACAAATTTTCGTCACTTTATGCCTTAGCCTTCGATCCGATCATCACTGTTCGAGAAGCTAGTTCAGTTTTATTTCAAACTAATAGATGCCCAGCTTGGTTTCGCCGGTTGAGAGGGTCGGGATTGGTTCTACAGTTTGAGTTACAACAGCTGATGTCGGCGTTCTCTCCTTTGGCCGATCGCATCTACTGGAACCGAGATGGCAAAGCTTCGTATACGTCCAACTCCTTTGCTTTGGGCGTATTGTCCATTAACGGGAGGAGACAGTAGCCTTTTGCTTTCTCAGCGTGTTGGAGTTCAATTTGATTGCCAAAGATTAAGTTCTTTGTTTGGTCCCTACTTCATGAATGCCTACCTACCAAATGGTTCATTGTACAAAGAAACATTATAGATTACG
>CAOJCR011015552.1:0-11988 GCA_948330485.1 Euphorbia neoarborescens | reverse complement strand
AACTTATTTTTACGCTCCGAAACAACCCGATTTTCACCCCGAACTTCAATACATCATTATACATATACCCAACATCATAAACATCCATAAACCGTCTCTTTAAACTCTTAAAATATCAATTCATCTGCTTCAACCTCACTTCTATTCTTTAATTCTGCCTAATCCTTACTGTAAACTTCCGAATCTTGTAAATCTCGGGTCGGGATGTCATATTTAAAAACCAAGGATCAAATAAGCAACAATCAAATGTTAATAAAGAGATCTATGCAAATTTATGTTTAGAATATAATGCACATATTGAAGAACCTTGCTGCAAAAAACCCTATTATCAATCAATACAATGGTTGTCAAGCATGTATATTGATTGCCCAATGGTGCGTGTCATAACTCCGGGGAGTTTTGTCCAAGAAAGGAACAAATATTAGAGTGTGATTAACAATTATCAAACATAAAAGACAGAAAACATTACAAATACCATGGAAAGGTTTTACAACTCTTTAATGCAGTCGTAAACCTTCCCATACAAGAAAGATGCTTCTTCTTAATGGAAGGGCTTCTTCTTTCTCCTATGTCTCTTCCCTTGATGTAGAATTCGTGCAATTAGAGTCTCGTTCTCTAGAACTTTTCTTTCTAATCAATTCATTCTTTTAAAACTAAAGAACTCTTCTTTTTTCTGAAGTTTGATGGGTATTTATAGGGATTCAGGGTAGTTATTAGTGTTTTTTATTGGTTCTAAGGGGGTAAGATCAATTGGGATTGGCTAAGGATGAATAAGGGTCGAATTGGTGGGAAAATAGAAGGAGAACAATGGTCAATTGAAGTTATCGTTGCTCTAACGGTCATATTCTCGAGCAGGTCACGATCGCGACATATGGGTCATAATCGCGACACATTCTTTTTCCTTTTTATTTTTACATGTGATAATAGATCGTGATCGCGATAGAGGAGGTTACGATCGTGATAGATTTCTGCCCAATCTCCCTAGATTTTTCATTTTCCTTCATTCTTGATCCATAATTCGCGCCGTTTGTCCCCATCCTTCCTAAATGACCTAAGAATGACTTTGGTCTCGAAAAACCTGAAAAGCAATCATCTAAACACAAAATATCCATTAAATAAACCAAATACACATATTTTATCGTGTCTTCTATGCCACTAAAAAGTAATCACAAATACGTGTGCTTTGCACATCGTATAATTACCCGATATTACCGCCCATAAAACATACATTCTCTATTGGTTGGGCAAAAGGATCGCCCATATTAAATTCTTAACTTGGATGATCCCCTTCATAGGATATGCACTTCACCGGTTGAGGTTGAGATGTGCCCAAGTTCATCCTTGCCATTAGCAAATCCCGCTTCTTGTTTACATCATCTAGTGCTGCATCTCAGCATCCCGAATTCATAATCCAGATCTCTCTTCGTATTGGCAAATCAGTTTGCCATATTGTGCTCTTTCTAGCTGGCTTTTGAATGAGCTCCTCCCCTTTCAGACGCATCTTTTTGAAAATATTACCACCTGTAGATGAATCAATGATAGCGACGTTGGATTCCTATTTGGATTTGAGTGACACTGTGATTTAATTCCAAGTAGAGCTTTGAATTGGGTGGCGACTCCAATCATTATTTTAAGAGATTCGTGTTAGAGTCTCTTAAATGTATTTTTGTTTAAAAATGCTTAAAAACAATTTTTTATAAAACTTCCTAAGCCTATATTTGTGTGCTTTTAGGTCGTCCATTGACACCAGTTTAGGAGGAAACACAATTGTTTAGGAAGGAAATCAATAAAGGGAATTATGTATTTGAAAAGTGGAAAGAAGGAAAAAAAGGGAAATCTCTAGAGATTAGTCCAAGGGGCTGGATTTAAGAGAGACTGAGAGCAAGACGAAAGAGGAAGATGATTGAGGAGGGGTTCGATTTGAGAGAGACCGAGAGCAAGATGAAAGAGGAAGCTGATTGGGGATGGGCTATGATTTTTGGATTGAATAGAGGGAATTTGTAATTCACCAGGGAGAGAAATAGTGGACGGATTTTTAGATCTGCAATTTGGAGGACCAGAAAAAGAAAGAAAGAAAATGAAAAGGGGTTAGTGAGCTGTGATTTTAGAAGGAAGCAACCACAGTTTGATTGGAACGCGGTTAATACTAAAAACCACTCCTTTGTATTTTGTTTTGATTCTCAATGATTGAACCTTATTTCTATTGATCGGTGTATCCATTCTGAATTTTGTTTCTTTTGGAAAGCATCCTCTAAAATCAAAGAAACCTCTTTCTTCTTTGTTTATAAAGTCTAGTTTAATCTCTTTTTTCATTTGGAGTTTATGAAATTCACTTCATCAAATACATTTTATTTTGTTTTTATCCAAGTTTGGATCGTTTGTCTATAACTATGTATTTTGGGTTACTTTGAGCTTCTTAAAAAATTAGGATGAGCGTAGAATCCAGGCCAAATTTTGAGACTCTCAAAATCTTGATATATTATGCTTTCTTTTTTTGTCTACTGTAAATGATTTCTGCACAACTTGGGGCAGAATTGTTTCATTGCGTTAAATATGGTAACTTTATTCCTTTTGAGTGATTGGATGCATTACGTTGATCGTCTAAAAAATTGTGATGAATTTTGTGAGAAGCTGATATCCTGAGCCATCTTACTGATATACTATTTCTAAATATTTTGGGCTAATGTGGTTTACTGCTTTATTGACTGGTTACATTTTTTTCCAATTTTTGTTTTGAAAAGCCTAGTAATCTAAAGTAGCTGAGCTACTGACTTGTTTGGACATCTCTATTTCTTATGCTATTATTACGGATTGTTATCTACATCAGGAAATGTTTACTACCATCTGGTTTCTACATAATTGAGTTTGCTATCAATTTAGAATTATTTCTTTTTTCCATGTTGCGGATTCTTGGTTGATTAATTTGCTTCCATAATTAATCCTCATATAATCGGCTCACTGTTGCTTTTTCATTTTGCATTTGGCTGCTGGAATCTTTATTCTTTTGTCTATTCTGAAAGTTTTGCTGGTTGCTGATTTACCATTGAAATTGCTTGTGGTGTTTAATCATAACTTGTTTCCTTTGATTTTAGTGTTGGCCATACTGAATGATATCCATAAATCTTTGTTTTCTATTTCAATTATTCTATGTCCATTGATTAGTCTATTAGGATAGGCTGTATGTTTATTTGATATGTTTGGATTAAAAATTGTAAACTAGAATTTAATATTATCCTATTAACCTTCTTAAGCTGGGAAATTTTGCACACAGGTATTTCATATTCTAAATTACCTTTTACTTTTGTATTTATATATCATACCGTATAAATTCTTTGTGACTTCTGTTAAGACTGTGTGAATTAGATTATATGATATCTCTGAAAGATTCTAGTTGGAAATTTAGTTATGTTCTCTATTGAATACTTTCTGTTTCTAATGATTTGCCTGTTTGTGGAGCCAATTACAATGTGTGAATTAATTCTACTTTTATGCTCGAATGTGCACTGTGTGAATAAATATATATTAAAATGAATTAGGTCTATCTGAATGCATATTTTAATTCCAATTTCCAAGTTAGTAAGTGATTTATCCTGAACTCAAAATCTCTCTTTTCTTACATGGAGACCTCAACCAGTTCAGCCATGTCTAATTTCCCAGTTTTAGCTGATCTGGGTGTGAAAAACCAAAATATTTAGCTAAATAATTAAAATCCCTAATGCTTTTCACATACATCTTGTTAAGCTGATTTTGGTTTGACTGCTCACAGTTTCTACTCTAATGGGATTTTCTATTTAAGTAAAGTTTTTATAAACTTAAAATTAAAAAGACTTTGGATGAACACCGAATATAAATTTAGAAATTGGAATTAGAATAAAGCCATTCACTTTCCTTTTATGCTTTATTTAGATATTACATTTGGTAAGACCCTATTTAGCCAGTGAATCCGAGAAACCATAGCTTATGTTCCACATTAGTCATAAGGATACTTATTGGAGCAACCACTCATACGCTTAGTACGTACCATAGCTTCAAGTTATAGGAAGTATATCGTGCTGTGGGAACCTTTATACTTAACCTTTGGCCAAGCCCACATATATAAGCATTAGCAACTTTTCGTAGGTTACTAAAACTTGTGCACTTGCATAAGTAGTTGCGTATACACCATCCAGGAAGAGACTATTTTAATTGCAAGGAGTTGTAAGGTTGGGAATAACACTTTGTATGCAACCTGTGTATTCCTATTTGTGATGTGACTTAAACATCTGCATAAGCCATATTTAAATTAAGTTACATTCATATGTATGTCATACTAACAACATCATTGTACAACCATTGTGCATTATAGATATAAGCCACATGTTCATAGATGTTATCTAAGGCATACTCACGCATGTAAGACATGTGTATACATGTTACTTAAGGTATGCTCATGCATATAAGCCATATGTTCATACATGTTATTTAAGGTATGCTCATGCATTCTTCACATGTTCGTTAAGTATGCCCATGTTCACACATGTTATTTAAGGCATGCTCATGCATTCTTCACATGTTCGTTAAGTATGCCCATACATTATTCACATGAAATATATATGTACATACATGTTCATTAAGTATACTCATGCACACTCACTACAAGAAAATTACAAAATTAGGACGGAAAATACCGTCAAAACATAGGAAATTCTGTCAAGAAATCATGTTGTGATGGAATTTGTGACTGTTTTCTAACCATATGGAAAACGATCATCACAAATCAGAATGACGATTTGGTGACAGTTTTTTGTGACAGATTGTGATGGAAAATTCCATCACAAATTTTGTGACGGTTATTTTGTGACGGAAAATTCCATCAAAAATTTTGACGCCTTATTTGACGCTTTTCATTCCGTCAGCATATCAATTCCGTTAAAAATCCCTTTTATGATGGAATTTTTGTAAAAAAACCTATAACAATATTAATCAATTTCATAAAAAAAATATTCATAATCCCATCCAAAATTCCATATCATATTTCAAAATTTTATACATAAATGCTCTAACAAAAGAGTATCTCATAAGCTATAATTAATATGGTGTTAACTTTCAAAACAGAAAAGGTTACATATATAATGTTTGAAATGCAAAAAGTATAGTTACAACTAAGTTTATCTACTTCTTAACTAATTGATTTCTTAGTTACTAAAATACATCATGATCACAATCAATACTACTTTCAAAACCCAAAAATAAAAACAAAAACCTTGGATTTATTGTTGAATTGCTCCAAAATCAAGGGCCCATAATCAAGGGCCTACAAAAGAAAAGTAAAACGGAGAGAAAATCAGCTTTCTGTATAAACAATATAGAATACTAATGTGACATTGGTCTAGTTACACAAAGATAATAATCAGACATACAAAACCAACATGCATCTCCAATATAACAAACTTACAAAATCAATAATGAACATACCTTAGCTAAGTAGTTACACTAGTAGACAAAATAGATTAAGAAATTCCACTATCGAACGAAACCTAGCCTATTCAGCAAGCTGATCATTTAATAACAGATTAGTTATAAATGAAATTAAATTTCCTCTAACCTCTGACCAATCCTCAAAACAGCAATGACTTCAAGTTGATTTTCTTTAACAACAGAAGGAATTGATTTCCAGAAAACCGAGCACTATTTCTGCATAATAATTACTTAGCATATCTATCTCCAAATAGCACTTAAAGCCCATAGAAACAATACATAAGAAACACTCACAAAATTGGACTCCATAATAAAAACACTTCAACAATCGTAATAATTAAATTAGAAAACAAAAATTGGAGACGACTCGTCCCCTATCTCCCTTTACATCCGGTAAGAAAAGACAAACATCAAATTTCAAAACCTTAATCCATTATGCAATCACATATTGAAGCAAAGAATAACTAAAATACAAATGTGGCCTACAATTAGGAACTTACAAATCATTAACAGAAATGTGGCCTATAAGATGAATTGCATAAGGTCATTCATCCTGAAATGGAACACTCTCCTTAGGGAACTGATAAGAATTGGATTAGGATTTTGATCAATGATAGAAATACTAAAAAGGAAATGCATAATGAAAATTAATAGTAATATAGAAAAATGAGTGCTAAAAATAAATAAAACATATAAGTAGTAGCATATCACAATGAAAAATGATTAGTAGTGGATAGAATAAGATAGTAAACAAATTTATTGACTAACTGTATTAAACAAATCATTGTTATAGAAATTAGAAAGCTATTGGTAGAATCACTCAGTAGGCAATGCTAGTAATTATAATACAATTTAGCTAATTCAATTTGATTAAAAAAGATGGAAAAAGGGTATTAAAAATATATGTATGCAACAGGGTACCATGTGAATATAAAAGGCAAAAGACTGACATGGATCAAGTAGAAATTTCCATCTCCTGGAAACAAGCACAACTGTCATAAGAAAATGCAATATAATATTATGTTGGTAGAATATATGAAAGAGGATAAGGATCTTTAGAGTGCATTAATTTCATCTTTGTAGAGAATAGTAACACAGGAATTAAATGAATCAATTAATTATCTAGCAATCTACATACAGGTGTTGGTTATTAAATTCTTAACAGTCAAATGATTTTTATTAACTCTACTAAATCATATATCCTTAGCTTTTCATTTATCTAAAAATGGAAGCAATAAACCTTATAGGATGAAGGGGAGAAATACAACTTATTTAAAGAATCTAAGGATAATTATGCTATAAATAGTGTCTATGAAGGTAATTGCATTTTAGGAAGGATTTAATCAAGCTAAGAATCTAAGGATAACTTATTCTCCTTTATTCAAAATCGATCACATAGATCAATTAAAAAATTATAGTATTTGAATAAAAAAATTTTACAAACGCATTGCACTGCATCCATCACAACTATTATAGCCTTGAAACCCTATCAAATGCAATATCAATAGCAATGAAATAAAGCGTAAATTAAGGGAAATAAGAATTCTTCTCATATTAAAAGGCTATAAGAAAATGAATACTTCTAAGAAGACACATATTCTACCAATATAATTAAGAATTAAATACTATTAATCACTTTCAATAATCTTAGATTTACTCATATAAAAGGGAGTGAAATATCCAGCAATATCCATCTCCATTGCATCTTCATTTTAGTGATATTTTTTTTCTAATTTATCAGCACAATTTTACATTACACAACAAAATCTCAATTGCTTTCACCCAATAATGCAACACAACTTCAATAACATTACATTCAATACCTAAACTAATTTAACTACATTGTATCAATCTTCAAAGCTAATCAATTAATATTTATGCATTGATTGGATTTGAAAAATTAACAGGCACATGTATGAATATATACCATACCATTAAATATGCCGTTTATATGCTGCAAATTAACTATCTATGCTAAAATCTGTTTTGTGTAATATACCTTTTTATTTGGAACGGCTAAGGGACTGATCATCGGGGACATAGGTGGAGACTCTACTGGTGAGGTCATCGGTGGTGCAATCAAGCCAGGACTGGATAAGAACGAAAGTCATTTAGCATATGAAGCTTTGAAAGCCTGTCCCAGGGGCGATCCATGGGGCTTTATTAAGGTAAAACCCTATGTTGCTCCGCCGTGTGAGAAAAAACACTCTCCTCCTGCATTTAGTACTGTCCTTGAATGGCTAAGTTTGGTAGAGAGCTAGATGGAGCCAATAGTCAAAAATTTCATGAGCAAGTGTGTAACGCCTCACCTTACAAAAATCTAAACAAGCAGAACTAGAGTAG
Source organism: Euphorbia neoarborescens (assembly GCA_948330485.1). NCBI lineage: Eukaryota > Viridiplantae > Streptophyta > Magnoliopsida > Malpighiales > Euphorbiaceae > Euphorbia > Euphorbia neoarborescens. Next base: position 4,188 of record CAOJCR011015552.1, on the reverse strand, counting down.
TAAAACTTCCTCGATCTCTCTTACTTGCCTTCTTATCGGGATGAGCTTAGGGATGCTCTGTCCAGTTATAGGACCTACCAAGAATGATGTCAAAAGACCGAATCGGAGTCCAAATCCTGCTCATTCGATGACAGACCTGGAAGGGAGCTTTTCTAATTAGGTTTAGTTACCGAAAGGGGTCTTTTTTTATGCTAAGTCATAAAGAAATATTTTATTAATAAACATTGTAATGCAATTGAATACCGTCACAAATACTGTTAATTTCTTTTTATGATTTGTTATTCCATCAAAAATATTTGTCAAAAAATTAAGCGAGAAAGAACCCGCCATGTATTGTGACAGAATAGTCCTTTTTGATGGAATTCCATTAAAATTTAGTGATGGAAACAATACTGTAAAATAAAACCATCACAAATTCACATTTTTCATGTAGTGACTTTACATCAAATTCACATGTTCCATAAAATATTTAAGTATGTCCATACATGTTTCATATGGTGTTATACTTGACATGTTTATATGCAATAATTTTGGGATCATATCATCCATGTGAATATGCTAAACTTGAGTAAATTAATTAGTATTCATATACTAAGAAAAGAATATACATTTAGAATCATCCACATACCATCTAAAATGTATTCATACATACACAAAGTGTTGATGTGCCTGAGTTCGTAGGCATAGATTCCTTTGTATATTATGCATTTAGTATTTTTACTTTGTATTAATATATATTTAGTGTTATGGAATAAAGACATTAATCTATTTGATTATATCTTGTGATGTATAATAAATAGAGAAACCAACGATTGTAATCATAAATGAATGTATCCTATGTTTGTTCTAGGTCATGGGAATGAATAGAACTATAAACCTGTGCATCAGTTGATTGTGAGGCAATCAAGAATGTGGGTACATATGGGCCCCATATGGTACTGGATAGATTCACTCAGGAAACACTATATGGTGAAGTCGTCACTGCTGTGTTTCTTGAGTAGGACTTCATTACATCACTACATGGAATCTCATGCACTTCAACATACACCCAACATATTTGTAACAAGATGCAAATACGAGTATGATCAGGTGAGCCAGTGAACATGTATATGATGTGAATGTGTCAAAGGAATTACTACTCAGTACCCATTGAGCTGATATTAGCAGCCACTTAATGGATTAGGATTGTGAGTGTGTAGCTGCACCCAAATGAGTTGGGCTTTCATTTGTCTCAACAATCTACTCTAGATCAAGGAAGATATAGTAGTGTGGGATGACGGAACTATGCCCCTTACTGTATTTGTATCTTCAGATATCAGCTGGTAAGGAGTAATATAAGTACAGCTACTGGGACAAATTTTCTCTACTAGAGATTCTGCTAGTTGTCTTGATTGGGGGCTACTATGTATTTGTCAGAACCCATTTAATAGTCTACGGGACTTGTTCTGCTACCAAGATATAGACAGTCCTATAGGATCTTACACATAGAGCTTTTGGCTTGAGATTAGTTGGTCTATGAGTTTTGATCAATTAATTAAATAAATACGGATTAAAAAAACCATATTTGATTTAATTAATAAATTAAATCTCGAATATTTAATTAATGACTTTACATGTGATAATTAATTAGTGAATTAATTGAACTATATATGGTGAATGAATTTAATTAAAAAATTACATATAATTTTAATTCATTAATTTATTATGAATGGAATTTAATTAGTTTAGATGTAATTGGAATTAATTAAATTTTGATTAAAATCTAATTATACAAATGGACATATTTAATTGAATTAATTCAGAGTTAAATTAATTGATCAATTTACCTTTTAGGGAAATTGAGAATTAAAATATAATGCATGGATTTAATTAACCGTTTACGAAATTATTTTGAGTCGGTGGAATTCAATTGGACCGATCAAAATTAATTGGGCCCAAAGACTAGTGGTCTGCATTTTTCATAGCCAGTCCACGTAGGATTTCTATAGTCGAATTGTATGAGGAATAAGATGGATAAAATTAGGTTAACTAAGAGAGTGATTTGCTAAAAGAAGAAAAAGAGATTTTTCGTGCTATATGTTCCTAGAGATTTTGCGAACCCGAAGATCCAATCTCGACCCCGTTAGCACGGATCAGTTGCCTAGAAGAGCTCGTATATCACTCTTTGGTTAGATCAAAAACGATTTAGCGATATCTTGGAGGAGCTTCACTGTAAGTTCCTGGATTTTTCTATCTTATTTCTCCGTAAACTCTTCGGTAGTTCCAAATAGATAGTTAAGTAATTAAATCCCTTAAATTTGCCAAATTAGTTCCTATGGGATTGAATCCAAAAATTTTAAAAACCCTTCCACTGTCCCAGGTGAATTTTTGGGACGAATTCGATCCCCTATAGTGGTATCAAAGCCGCGGTTACGGTCGAATTTGAGAGCTCTAATTAGATCTATGGTATTTTGGAATAGATTTGAGATTAATTTTGGAGATCTAAAATTATATTCGGTAGATATGAAATTGTTAATTATGGATCTAGGAACTTAATTTGTAGATTTGGGAAAATTGATTGTCTGATTTAGGGTTTCGTATAGGATTGGGGTTTTGATATTTTCCCCAATTTAGATTTCCAATTTTTTATGCATGCTATGCTAGATTAGTTTGTTTATTTAATTCTGCAAAGTATGGAATTTTCTGGATTATTGTTTCTGCGGTCTATGATTGCTAGATTATTTAATTTAATAAATATGGTATATGTCAAAACTATCGGCTGCCGTTGGTAGTGGCCAGGACTGCTACCTTCTAGCACCAGCGGGGTAGCTACTGGCCACCAGCTGCGGTGGCAGCTAGTGCCAATCGCAGCAATAGGCACCAGCTGCGGCAATTCCTGCTACCATATATATAACAGCGATACCACATACTGGGCAGCGACCCATCCGCAGGCTGATAGGCTAGTAGTTGTGACAACTTTCGCACTCACTAGTGTAGAAACGCGCTACACCCATGCGCTTTAGGGAACGGTTATTAGTAAAAACATTTCCTAATGTACTCTAAGATAACGGTTCGGTTTTAACCATTTCTCTATATAATTAGAGACGCAGAAAAGGGAACGGTTATTAAATAAACTGTTCCCTTGTGTGACATATAGGAACGGTTTTCCTTTAACTGTTCCTATATGTAACAGAAAATGCCACAGTTACACTAAATCGTTCCTATATGTAACACTTAATGCAATGGTTTAGTTTGTAACCGTTGCCTTTGTTATCATTTAGGAACGGTTATTAAGACAACCGTTCCCTAAACCCATATATATATGCTGCCCTAATTCGTTCTCTCTCTCTCTCTACGCAACTCCTCCTTCGGTAAAAACTTCTCACATCCTCGACTTAAATCGCTCATCGCCACTCCATGTCGCTCTCCTCTGCTGCTCTTCTCTGCCGCTTCCTCCGCCATCATCGCCGCTTCCTCTCATCTCCAAAATACATGTTCCTCTGCCGCTTCCTCTCATCTCCAAAATACCGGTTCCTCCACCGCTTTCTCCGCCAGCATCGCTGCTTCCTCCGCCACTGATTATAAGTTTTTGATTCTCTTTCATTTTAACTCTATCCAAGGAACCTATAAGACTAAGATTAAATTAAAATAATCAAATTTATAGGTTTTTTTTATCATAGCTTGTAAGAGCATAATATAAAAAATTATAAGAATGATATCTATTTTTTTTTATATAAACAATATTGCTGATTTTTTTTACAGAGAAAGCAATTATATTAGAACCTGCTTATATGAGAGTCATACATAATATACGGTAGGATCATTGCGGGAACATCCTACCGAATAGCCATAACCTTATTTAGAGTAGCACTCCATTTTGTCATTTAGTGGGCAGCTTGATTTATTGTCCTCCTGTTGAATACGAAACTTACACTTCCAATTTCATACAAAATAGACCAAGGAACCTATAATACTAAGATTCAGGCAAATCAAAAGCAAAATAGCTAAGGTTTAATTAGCAAGAACAGAAATCCAATGAGAAAATCTGAACAGTTGAACTCTTTCCACAATACAGAAGAATCTTGGAAAGCTGAGATGAAGAGTTTGAAATCTGAATATGCCTTATTAATTGGTTGAAAAAATAGATAAACTTTCTTCACATGTTGATATATTTAGGTATTACTAATCCTGGGGCCAGCACATGCAAAT
>CAOJCR011014873.1:0-11240 GCA_948330485.1 Euphorbia neoarborescens | reverse complement strand
AACTCGTTATTGAATCGGTGATTTCTGGCTTTGATGAAACAATATGCAAAGGGGATTCTCTATAAGACCACTCGCTCGCGTTAGCAAACCAATAATCCACAAAAGTTGAAGATTCTAAGATAACGGTTTTGATTAATTCATCCGTAATCCGATTACAAAGTAAGAATAAGAACTAGGGTTCTTATCTCTGAAAAAGATGACAAAAGATAAAGAATAATATAATAAAACGGCTATTTATAAGTTCCCTCAACACAGGAAAATAAAAGAAAATCTGTAGCCCTAAATAGCCTGCAACTCGCTGAGTTATCCAACAACTCGTCGAGTTATAACATGCAACTCACCGAGTTAGTGTCAACTCATTGGCGAGTTATCCTCTACCAAAAATGTGTTTTTCCGATGCCATGAACTTGCCGAGTTATGGATCCAACTCGCCGAGTTATGCCCAAATCCAACTTCTTTTCTTCATAACTTCCTTATTTCACCTCCGATTGTTGCGATTTCGGAATCGTTGGGAAGCTTGTATCATGAACTTTAATCCTCCAGTTATGTCTAATCCCATACTCAGCTCTCATCTCTACCAAAAATATCTTCCAAGGGCTTTCTCCAAGCACGCCTCATCATCATTGCTTTCTATCATCCTGCGCTCAAACTCAAAAAACGAATCAGATAATACACCTATCCTGGGCCCTAATGACCTCGGATCTAAAAATGGACAAAACTCAAAAAACGTAGAAAATCATAAATAAACAGAAACTCAACCAAAACTAGAAAAATGCATGCAAAATAACAACAGAATGCCAAATATCTAGTCAACTTCTCCGAAATCGGAATCCAGTAAGGCAAAAAATATAAGGCCAAAACCGACCTTATCAACTACCAACAGAAAACAAAGAACTCATCATTTCTTGTAATATCTTAGGCCCAATCAGCACCATCTCAGGCAGACCCAAAACTATTGGCAGCCATCTATCCATGAATATCTCGGTATGAATGCCATTTCCAATATGAGAAAAAGAACCATTCCGTATTAAACTTTGCATAGCACGTAAACTGGTCCAAATATAACTTGGTTTATTACCTCTAGGAGCACTACAGAAATCTACATTTGGATAATATCTAGCCCGATAGATCTGAGAAACCAATACTTCTAGGTTTGTTTGGAGTTTCCAAGCTTTCTTAACAAGTAACGTAAGATTGAATTCATAGAACCTCCTAAAATTCAACCCCCCAATCCTTCCTATAGTATAACCTTAGCCAGGCATGCCAATGAATGCCGCCCCTCCCCCCAACCGAAAGGCATTCAATGTTGTCTCCATCTCTCCACAAAGTGATTTTGGCAACAAAAAAGCTCCCATTATATATGACGGTAGCGAATGTGCCATTGATTTGATAACGATTTCCTTACTTGCTTGTGATAGCTTCTGACAATTCCATCTTTGAATTCGATTTCTTAGACAATCTTTTAGAAATCAAAATACTAATTGCTTGTTACGACCCACCATTACTGGCATGCCTAGATAGTTTCGTGACAGATCCAACTCGTAAACTTGAAGCACTGAGCAGACGTACTGTTTGGATTGTGTAGGTGTATTTGGACTGAAGACTATTGAAGATTTAGATTGATTTATCAGCTATCCAGAGGCTACCTCATACTTTTGGAAAATCTCATTCATAACCATACATTCTTCATTATCTGCTCTAAAGAAAAAATAATTGTCGTCAGCAAATAAAAGATGCGAATAAGTGGTGCCCTTCTTCTTATCCGACAGCCATATAGCTCATTTCCTTCCTTAGTCTGATGAATTAAACCCGATAAACCTTTCACACAAATGATAAACACATATGGGGAGACGGGATCTCCCTGCCACAACTCTCTCTCCGATATGAAACTATCAAATACCCCTTCCCGATGTATAATGAGATATTCAACTGCTGATACACATTTCAACACTAGATTAACAAATTGTCCAGGAAAATTCATGCAGTACATAACAGCCTCCAGGAATTTCCATTGTTGCAATTTTAGGCCTTATACATATTGACTTTCAAGGCTGCCCATCCTTCATTACCTGATTTTTTATGCCTTAAATAATGCCCTATTTCAAAAGCAATCATTACATTGTCTACAATAGACCGCTTAGGAATGAACGTGCTTTGCATATCTGATATTATATCAAGAAGAACTCATTTAAGTTTGTTGGCCATCATCTTGGTCATAATTTTAAAATTACATTACACAATGCCATAGGCCCTAAATCACTTACAGTTTTTGGAATACTCTTCTTTGGAATTAAAATAATGTTCGTACCATTAAGATCGAAAGGAATGGAACCCTCATTCAAACATTTGCAGTAAAAACCAGATACTGCATCCCCGAATTGGTTCCAATATTGCTGATAAAAACTTAGATTGAGGCCATACGGTCCTGGGGATTTATCTGGATGCATGAAGAAAATTGCCACTTTCACTTCTGTATGATTATACGGCTAAATAAGAGCTCTAGCCTCCTGATCTGAGATTGTTCTATTAATACCTTCTAGGATCCCTTTCTACCTTTTGATTTGAAGAGATTAACATAGAAAGATTGGATCATATCTGCCAATCCTGTCTTCCATGTACACCAGTTTAATATGAAAAAAATTCACAGTCCTATTTTTTATAACGGTGTTATAAAAATCCAATTTTTTTATAGGGGAGAAAAACCCCACACACCTATTTGATACAAAAATTTCCACAGTCCTTTTGATAAAAGGTCAAACCACAGGAAACTTTTTTTAACTTTACCCAAAATTTAACCTGCACATTGAGCTCATGATCATTTATAAGAAGCTAATTTTCTCTCTATATTTTTTAGGTCCTCGATGATTGAGCAATTCAACAAGAAGTTTCAGGTTTTTCTTTTTTGTTTTTTGGGTTTTGAAAGTAATGGAGGGAAATCAATGTATATTTTGGTAACTTAGAAAATTAATTAGCTAGGAAGTAGACAAACTTAGTTGTAAATATACTTTTTGGATTTGAAATATTAATACTTAATATTTTGTATTTTGAAAATTATGTGATGACATTATTATACTTTTAGCTCATGTGATGACTTTTTTTGTAAAAGCATTCATGTGTAAAATTTTTGAAATATAATACAATGTGATGGACTTCTAACATAATATAGAATTTTGTATGAAATAACAAATATTTTATATGAAATTGATTACTTTTAAAATAGGCTACTTTTTTACGAAAAACTCATCACAAATAAACTTTTTTTTACAGAAATAATGTTGTGGGAGAATTAAAAAGTGTCAAAGCCACCGACAAAATTCACTAAATTTGTGACGAAATTTACCATCACAAACTGTGAAATGCTATCAATGATTTTTTGACTGAAAGTTCCGTCACAAAACCGTCACTAACTTTGTGACAAAAAATTTCTTCAGATTCCATCACAAAAAACTGTAACTAAACCGTCAGTTCGATTTGTTACGTTCGTTTTTCACACGTTTAAAAATCCATCACAAATTCAATCAAAATGTTATTTTGTGACGGAATTCGCTATATTTGTGTCGTTTTTTTCCATCACATAGTGGTTGTACTTGAACTACTCGAAAAGATGAAGTTCTTTGAAAATATAAACTAATACGGAGACATCCCTAACAAAGTTTTAAAGTCATCCTACGTACCTAAAAAAGCATCTTCAAGCTTACTTGTCTAATTCTTTTATGATGAACTAATTATATATTCTAAGAATGCGTTTTAATTCTCAGTTGGAAACCTCCACTTAGTCATTCGTCTAAGACTGACAAAAAGTACCTATATAATGAGTACCACCATAATTAGATAATGATAATAATAACTTTATAAAGTCAATTAAAAATGCATAATCTCATCCCTTGTAATAGTAGAAGGAACTCTAGAATGAGTAAAAGTATGTTTTTTTTAAGAATTTCACAACATGCTTATACTCATTAGAAGGCAAACCAATAGTCTCTACCCATTAGACACAATCAACTGCAACCAACATATATAGGTTTCTATATGAAAATGGAAGAGAACTCCTAAAATTTATTCCCCATATAAAAAAACAACTTAACCATCAAGATATTATTCAAGGACATCCCAATATTTTTAGAAATTTTAGTAATTCTTTGACATTTTTTATAATTCAAAATAAGAGTATCATCATCTATAAATAATGCATGTTAATAAAAACTACTTTATTACGCCTTACTATTTCTCTATATGAACAAAAATGTTCTTCACGCTCTAAGGCATGACAATGATTTAGAATGTTATATACTTTTTTTTACTAGATATGCACCTTCTAATAATTTGAGTAGCACAATGTCTATAGTGAAAAAATCAACTACAAACGTAATGCTTAATATCAATGTTATAAAAACTGGTCTAGAGTTCAAACCGGTGAGATTATTGGTTTAAAATTATACCATTTTAATCGGATGTAAATTAATGATTTAACTCAATATTTATTTATAAAATATATTTTTTATTAATAAATAATAACAAATGATAGTTAAATTTATAATTGTAGTCAATTTTATTGTTGCATGAGAAGTACCGAGTGAATTCACAATAAGAAACAAATATAAATTAAAAAAGAAAGCCAAATATTATGTGTGGAATGACCCTTTTCTTTAGAAACACTGCTATAATCAAATTAAACTCCATGGTGTCCCCGATATTGAAATACCTTCAATTCTAAAATTTTGTCATTCAAAAGCTTAAGGGGCATTTTGGCCCTAAGAGGATAGCCCAAAAGATTCTGGTATGTGGGTTTTATTGGCTAACGATTTTCAGAGATGCTTACATTCACTGCAAGTCTTGTCCGAACTACCAAAGAACGGGAAATTTAAGTCAATGAGATCAAATGCCCCTTCATTCCATAAGCTCTTTGTGAAACTTTTGATGTCTAAGGAGTAAATTTCATAAGTTCATTTCCAAATTCATTAAGGAATCTATACATTCTTGAATGGAAAAAGAATAGGAAATTTAAGTTACAGAGATCACATGCACCTTCGTTCCATAAGCTCTTGTAAAATTTTTGATGTTTGAGGAGTAAATTTCATTAGGCTATTTCCAAATTCATTCAGGAATTGATACATTCTTCTAGCAATTGATTATTGTACGGTGGAAGCAAGAGCAACATGGATTGATGATGCTTCGACTGTTATGGAGTTTTTGAAAGACGATATCTTTTGTCAATTTGGGATGCCTTCGGTTATAATTAGTGATAGGGAACTCATTTTTGAAACAAAATTATGACATCCCTTCTTGCAAAATATGGAGATCTCATCGAGTCCCGGCAGTATATCACCCACAGACTGACAGATATACTGAAATTTCTAAAAGGGAAATTAAATTAATATTAGAGAATATAGTTAATCTCACTCGAAATGATTGGACTGTATGAGAGGATGACCTTTTAAGTTAAGCATTCATCGCTTTTTTGAAATAAAATTGAGAAGATTCCTCAGCGAGTGAAATAATTCTTTCCAAAATACCTCTTGCCTTAGAAGCGATTTAAGGTTTTCGAAGAAAGAAGCTTTCAATCGAATCATGCATATGAATGCGGGCTTAGGAGTTTTATTTGAAATGAAATTGGATTTGGAAAATGAAATAAAACAAATCCTTAAGCAATTAGGATTTATTCTTTTACGAACACCATTCTCCTAAAAAGCTAGGTAAGGTTTCCATTAAGAAATTCCTTAATTCAAATGAACGCGTATGAACACGGGCTCAAGGGTTTTATTTTGGAAATTAAAGTCCGAAAATGAAACGTTTTAAAAGAAATTCAATCTCGAATCTCTAAAAACTATATTTGGATTTACCACACGGTTCCAAACTTTATCGGGAATTACTTCACGATATTTTTCGGATCCTAAGTTCGAATCCAAAATTGTGATCAAGAGATCGGGTTCAGATGTCCTTTATTAAAATACCTCTAAGAAATCGATAACTTTATGAAAATAAAGTATTCTTATTCGCAAAAGAAAACTTAAGTTGATTTTAGTTTGAATTTTAATATGAACGGGCATACAAAAGCGATAAAGAAAATAGTAAAATATACATACCATTACAAACCATTCACACAAGCTATACTACGGTGTACATTTATTGAATTGAGGGATTGGGAAAATATACATCGTACATACATGCATAATAATTAGGGATTAAACATATTGCACACATCATTATACCTGAAATAGACATACAATAAGAAAGGGGAGATAAGATAGCTTGGGGTGATTCGTTTGGGGGGCCACTTGATCCGACTCAGTTAGTCGAATCAAAACGGTTTGGGATGAAACATGATCTCGTAACAGGTCGAAAAACATTTTTCTCATTTTAAAATAAGATTGTGGTGATTGTTATTTTAGAAATACTTTTGGCTCGGTTTTAGTTATGAACATGCAATTTTAATGGGTCGGATATCTGGGAAATACTTCCCTTTATTGAATGGTGTTAGCGGCCCTAAACCTGACTTCTAAGAAAGGTTTTCGAAATGCCAACGTATTTAAAGAATTAAATCTAGGTCACATATGCATATATATAAAGCGTTCATTTATCGACAAACATCGACTCAATATCAAATGAATAAAAGGCTTAAATAGAAAAAGTATTCAAATGATGCATGGTTGAAAAATCTTTATTTTGGGGCATTATGTGAAAGAAAATAGTATTTATGAAGGGGACGTTGGAAAATATGAAAATCTCAAAAATCAGGTCAAAACGGGGTCGAGATAAAATTTCAGGGCTTGTACTAGGCGAGTACAGGCCTGTATTCGCTGAATAAAACTCGAGTACGAAGGCAGTGCCTCGTACTGGGGTTGATTCTCAGCGAGTACCTGCCCGAATACATGGCAGAGCCTCATACTTGGGCAGGTACTCAGTGAGTACCTACTCGAGTACAAGGCAGTGCCTTGTACTAGAGCTGGTACTCGGTGAGTACTTCCTCGAGTATAGGGTAAAAAGACATTTTTTTAAAAACTTTGGTTGGGAACACGAAGCTACTTCGGGATATCCGGGATTCAAAATTTAACCATTTTAATCGGTCAAAATATGATTTTAGCACCAAAACTTATGTTTTTATATCCTTGAGTCAAATAATGTACATGTTCGCTTTAGATCCATTTTAGCTCGATTTTTGTCCAATCTAGTCCATTTTAGGTCCATTTTTATTCCGGGTTCTAGTCCATATAAACACTCCATAACATCAAAGAAAGTCCAAAAGGGTACAAAGGGGGATTTTTACTTATCTTTCATCCGTTTTCCCGAAGTATTTTCCTTTTCTTGACTGAAGTTTGGTTTTGTTCATTTTACACTTTATACATGAAAGCATAAAACTTAAATTTAACACATGCAAAAAATGAAATCTAACATGGCATATACGAGAGTTTTAGGGCTTAAGATTACCTCAATGGCATGTATTCTATAAGTTTGAGATTTTAGACACTCTATGGTTCCGGTAGACTCTGTCGAACCCGAATACGCAAACCAAGTGCCTTCTTTCTTTGTTATGAGTGACAAAAACTCCAAAGCAAGAGGATTTATTACTTAAATCTCCTACTTTGGTGGTTGAAGTTTATATGTTTTATGGATTTGTTTGAGATGAATTTATTTCTGTGTCTTTTGTATCCTTATTTAATGGAAAGAAGAAAAGAAAGACTTTTGAGATGAAGATGAGAGTAAAGTGAAGTTCAAAGGACAAAAAAGATGAAGATTGAAGATGAGAAATGGGGAAAGAAAGATGGAAGAGATAAAGATGAAGATGGAAGATGAAGTTTTGGGAGATGAGGGAAGAAGGAGATATGAAGAGCAGATTGGACGATGAAAAGGAAAAAGAAAAATCAAATTTTGGTCTTCTTTTTAGATGCTGAAAAAACATGCCTCCCCCTTGAAAATGTAGAATTTTAGTCCTTTTATCAACCAAAGAGTTGGTCTCCCTTATTATGGCGTAAATTTGAACCTTTTTCCCTTTAGCTCATTCCTTCTTTGTGCAAGAGATGATCCTTACATTAATTGGACAAAATATGCTTATCCTCTTTATTCTCTTCTTATTTTTATTATCTTATTTCTTATTTTTTGGCACTAAAAATCAGATTTTAATTTCCCTATTTTAAGACACAAAAGAGAGGTTTATTTGGATAGTGGGGCCATGGCTATGTCTGGGTCTAAGGGATGGACTTGGGCCCAATTGGGCCTTAGGCCCACACGTATGTGCTCAAGTTTGGCTTATTAAAATCGTTTGAGAAACACTTGATTCGGGTCTTCATAGTACGGGGTACCAGAGTTCTCGGATTTCACTTTTAATCAATATACGTGAATACAAGAGCATAGGAAGATATTGGCAAGTGCTGCTTTCATCATCACCCTGGGGAAAAAAACTTGTGTTCATAGTTGTCCCTCGTAAGACTGGATTTATTGTCTGAATACGGGAACATAATTGTGAGCATGGTGAATACTTACCTGAATATGGTGTCATCAATGCTCTATCCACTAGGGAGCTGCTTGCTAGCGCTATGAATTTAGAAGTCTGTTGGAGGATTTAAGGCTTGCCTTAACCTGTGCTGTCAAATTTTCAAGCAACCTACTAAACGCTCCTTAAGATCTTACCCTTAGACCCATCTTTCAAAAAGGTACAAGTGTAGCCAGTTTTCATTTCTTGATCGACAAAATTTGGAACAAAATTTTTTTCCCTTTCAATCAAGAAGTGAAAACTTGCTATGCGATGCATGATTACATGTATATGATACATGTGTGGAGTGTGATGCAAGACTTTTGATTGAGATAATACCTAGGTTCGGATTTACCGCATGGACGAGGAAGTTTAATTAGACTTACAACCTAAATGAGAGAGTAAACTTAGATCTATGACCTAGATAAAAGAGTATACTTAGATATGCGACCTAGATAACAGGGTGCACCTAGACTTATAGCTTAGATAAATGAATGAATTTATATCTACAACTTAGATAAAAAGGGTGTAATTATACTTACACCCTAAATAAAAGAGGGTGTACTTAGATCTACAACCTAGATAAGAGGGTGTACTTAGACTTACAGCCTAGATAAAAGAGTGAACTTAGATCTACCACTTAGATGAAAGGGTGTACTTAGAATTATAGCCTAGATAAAAGAGGGTGTACTTAGACCTATGACCTAGATAAGAGGGTGTACTTAGACTGACAACCTAAATAAAAGAGTGAACTTAAATCTAGTTCCTGGATGAAAGGGTGTGTTTGGACTTACAGCCTAGACAAAAGAGGGTGTACTTAGATCTATGACCTAGATAAGATGTTGTATATAAACTTACAGCCTAGATTAAAGAGTGAACTTAGATCTATAACCTAGATGAACCGGTGTACTTAGACTTACAGCCTAGATAAAAGAGGGCATACTTAGATCTACCACCTAGAAAAATAGGTGAACTTAGATCTACGATCGAGATAAAAGGGTTGAACTTAGATCTATGACCTAGATAAGAGGTGAATGAGGGGGACTATTTCTCGTTCCTTGATCGATAGATTTAGAAAAAAAAATTTTCCCTTCGATCAAGAACGAGACTAGTCACGGGATACATATGTCCATATGCCCATTATGCTTTATATATGCATGAATATTAATACAGATGTATGATAAGATTCTTCTTTTGACATCTATCGGGGCCTGTTGTAGGTTATAGTCCCATCGGGTACGATATGTGGTGGTTGAAATAGGAGACTAGGGCCTTCTTAGTTTAGTCTCGGGGTTGTTGCTTAGGCTATTCTCGCATTGATGTACTGTCGGGGGATAGAAATGATTTGAAGATGCTCTAAATTTTTCCTGGACTATCGAGAACCTCTCGATTTTTACCCCAGTAAGCTGCTCTAACTTTATCCTGGAATTCTGAGGATGCCCCAGTTTTCGTTTTGACGAGCTATGGTCCTAACTTTTAAATTGAAGTGCCATTTTTTGGTTTTTTTTCTGCAGTGGACATTTTTCTTTATCATTATTATCTTTTTTTACATACATTTATACATTGTAGCAGCACAACTGAATTGAATCAAGCAATCGAATATGTAAAAATAATTCTAAAATAAATGATGTGTTCAACCACGCACAATACATTTTTGAATGCTTCACTTAAAAGGATGTTTTTAATTGATGTATTTTTTTATTCATACAAACACGCATTTTAACACTTCTAGCTAGCATGTCAACCTACTGATAAAATAAAAATGGGAACAGGTAGCAAAGTGGTATCCATTTTAAAGGACTATGCTGTCTCCACTTCTTACTTCACTGTGCCAATTCTGGAGAATTTCGCATATAGTATCTTTTGAAGCGATCCAAGTTAATGGGGTGGATAAACTCATTATCGTACATATCCATGAGCTTGATAGATCCCTTGGAAAGAACTTTCTTTATAGAAAATAACCCTTCCCATGTGGGCTTGAACTTTCCCTTAGTATCAGTGTGGGATTGCTTCACCTGTTTGAGAACGAGATCTCCAACTTTAAATGGACAGCCTTGAGTTCGGAACTTTGAGTTGTAAGACCGATCCATACGCTGTTGCTACATCTGTAAATGATCTAGGGCTTTCAGTCACTTTCACCAATCAGTGCCCAAAATTCGTATCTCTCCCTTGACCATTCTGCTTCGGGTAACTGTGCTTCTAGGGCCACTCTCAAAGACTTCACTTGTGCTTCAACTGGCAATACTTCCTCCATTATATAGAGCAGGGAATAAGGTGTCTCACCTGTGGGGGTTTGTAAACTTATTCTACATCGCCACAAAGCTAGTGGTAATTTTTCTGCCCAGTCTCGATAGGTCACTATCATTTTTGAGAGGATCTTCTTTATGGACTTGTTCGCTGCTTCTACTGTGCCATTTGCCTATGGTCGATAAGGAGACAACTTATGATTATCAACCCCTTTCTCTTGTAATAGTTGTGCCGTGACCCCTTGGAACTGTACCTCGTTATATATGACTACGTGATAGGGGATGCCATATCAAGGGAATATATTTTTTTATGAACTTGGCCATCTTTCTAGCTATTATTTCAGTAAAAGACTCAGCTTCCACCCATTTCGAGAAGTAGTCGACTGCCACCATAATGAAGCGATGCCCATTTAATATCAGCGGTCTGATTTCCCCGATAATGTTGATTCCCCATGCTACAAAGGTCCATGGAGTTGTAAGATTCTATAGTTTAATCGGTGGGAGATGCTTAAGATCTCCATATATCT
>CAOJCR011014740.1:0-14904 GCA_948330485.1 Euphorbia neoarborescens | reverse complement strand
ATACTATCAGGAAAAGGCAGTTTCTTCATTTTTGCAAAAAGGACACAGATGACATTTAAAAGAATCAAGAGAAACTTTATCTATTTCAGGTAAATGTTTACACATTTTATTCAAAGTATTATGTGATAGATGACCTAATCTATAATGCAATAAAGAAAAAGTAGTAGTAGTAAAATTTATTGAAGAAAAAGACTGTGTGCAAGAACTAGGTAATCTGAATCTGTCCACTATCCCCTCCATTCGATAAAGTCCATTGTTCAATTTAGCTATACCAATCTTCTTCAGGGTTATAGGATCCTGAAACATGCAAAAATCATCTTTGAACAAGATGGTGCATTTATTATCTTGCATAACTCTATTGACTGACAGTAAATTGAATTGAAAACTAGGAATATATAAAACATTCTTCAAAATAAGGTTGTCTGTCAAATTAATAACTCCTACTAAATCAACCTCTAATTGATCACCATTGGGTAAAAGAACATGTATAGGATTTATCTTTGTAAGAGATGAAAAAAATGCATAGAATTAGCAATATTATCAGTTGCTCCTGAATCAACAATCCAAGAATTTTTAAATAAAGTAGAACAAGATAAAGATGTAATCATACCTTGGCCAAAATCTGATTTTAAGTTTGAAGGAGATGTTGTAATAACAGAATTGATCAAAGTAGATGAAACAGGCTGATTAGATGTATTGGTTAACTGCTGTACTGAAGTAAGGAGCTGTTGTATTTGCTCCTTTGTGAAACCAAGGTCCATAAAAGACTGATTGTTATCATCTTGAACTACATTTGAAGCAACCGAATCCCTTTTTGTGAATTTAAAATTTGGTGGAAATCCATGCTTTCTGTAACATTTTTCGACAGTGTGACCATTCTTATTACAGAAACTACAAACAGGCCCTTTTTATTATTAAAGAACCTCTTGTGATCAAATGTAGATGCAACATTAATATTTGATTCCAAAATCGGCAAAGAAACATTCATACTTCCTTGCATTTGTCTCTCATGCTGAATAACAAGATTAAAGGTCTTTGCCATTGTAGGTAATTTGTCTTGCATCAGAATCTGAGACTTTGCTACTGAAAAATTCTCATTAAGTCCCCTTAAGAACTTTATAACTTGATCTTGATCTTGAAAATTCTTTAGCTGCTTTATTGCTTCACAATCTTGATTGACACCTTGAGAAAGATTGCATTTGCACTGAGGAATAGGTCTGAAACTTGAAAGTTCTTCTCATAAAACTTGAAATTTCGTATAATACTCACTGACATTCAAATCACCCTGTTTTGAAGCAGCTAGATCATCTTGTACTTCCGCAATTTTTAAAGCATCTCCCTGTGTAAACCAATCTTGAAGATTTTTCCAAACATCTGAAGCCGAATCAAATCGAGTAATGCTTTGTGCTATTTGTGGAAGAAAGTGAGTGATGAATCCAAGAAATTACCATTTGGTTGCATCTCTCCCATATTGACCTAGTTGAATCTCCTTTTGCTGGCCGCAAGATTGTACCATCAATAAAACCCAATTTATTTTTCGCAATGAGAGCACGCTTCATGGATCTCGACCAAGAATGGAAATTTCTTTCATCGAAGATTGGAGAAACTAGAATTAGGGCAGGATTTTCATTCGGATGAAAATAATACTCACTATTAGAATCTGAAACTGCCATGAAATTTCTTTGATATAGAAAAGAAAGAAGAATCGAAAAAGAAAAGATTAGCAAGATCTTTCTTGCTGCTCTGATACCATATGAACTTTAGAAAGAATCAAAAGAAGCAGATAAGAGCTGAATGTTGAATTACTCAATTAATTGATAAGGTATGTATCTTTACACACACACACACACACATATATATATATACCCTAATTACATAACTTAGTCACATGTTATGCACGTATTTCTACTTAATCTATTAAAGACATCAAATGAAATAGCTACCAGAGTATTAAAATTTTAAAAGTTATAAAATGTTAGTTTGATAAATAAGTTTATTAAAAAAAGCTAAAAATAAAAAAATTTAAAATTAAATTGCACTTTAAATTCTAAATCATAGTTTTTTTTTCAAATGCAACAATTATTTTTCTATTGCAAATTAAAGCTATTCTTATAAAAAAATATTACTAAATATTTATTAATCTCTATAATCAGCTTTATCACTGACAATAATAATATTAAACTAACTCTCTATATAGAACAAAATTAATCATTTTATATTCCAGCAGTAAACAATAAATATTTATATATAGTTTATTAAACACTATTCCCTCCATTATGAAATATAAGTGGTTTTAAAGTTTTTATGTTGTTTTTTTTTTTATATGTCGTTTTATGTTATCAATGCAATTTTTGTATTATTTTTTCATGTTTATCCTCATTTAAAGTAAGAGAAATAATTAATATTTAATAGAGTTTGTATAGAAAATAGAGTTTTAGGAGAGAGGTATGATGCTATATTAATCTTTATAATGGTCTAATTAATGTTTTATTAGTTTTGATGAAAACTCTAAAACGACCATATATTTCAAAATGAAGAGAGTAATATAACAAATAGTAAACAACTAACAACAATAATAAACAGTTAAAGTAAAAATAATTATAAATAATGAAATGCGATAAAATTTATTTATCAAGCATATTTTTTTATTATAGTCAACAGAAAAAATCTTATTTTTGCCCAAAATATATAAACTAGTGTCATTTGTTTTTAAATTTCACTCCATTCAATTTTAATCTGTGCATATATATGTTTTTCTCAAAGTAAGAATAATAAAGTAATTTACTTTGATAAAAACAAAATAACCATAACCTATGAAATAAATTAATTCAAAAAGAAATCATAATCAAATTATTTTCTCTTTCTTTTGAATTTATTTAATTTAAATTATGCTCAATTTGTATTAATAGTAAAATATTTAATCTCTTAATAATAATTAATCAATGTGAAAAATAAAATAGTGTACTCTTTTGGGGAACAAGAGAGACTATAAGGTCACGTATTTTGATATTTAATTTGGGTATAATTAATTCCAATTCATTATATATCTATTATTGAAAGATGTGAAGGATAAATATCTCACATCGCTAAATAAATTAGAAACTAAATAGTTTATAATGAGAATATAAACATATTACTTGACTTGAGTCATGCTAATAATTAGACTTATCTCATTAAACAAATTGAAATGAATTAATATTCACTCTTCTTGCTCGGACCTTGGATCCATATCTAAATTTCTACATGGTATCAGAGTCTGCTTAGAACGGGATCCGGTCCATGAACTGTTCGGACCATGGGCATGAAATGTAGTCGAATGTGCTAGTCCGGTCCATGAACTGTTCGGACCATAGACATGAAATGTAGCTGAATGTGCTAACCCGGTCCATGAACTGTCAAGTGGAATTCCACTTAAGGGGGGAGTATTAAAAGATGTGAATGATAAATATCTCACATCGCTAAATAAACTAGAAACTAAATGATTTATAATGAAAAATGGTAAATCTATTACTTAAATTGAGTCATTCTAATAGTTAAACTTATCTCATTAAACCAAATTGAAATGAATTAATATCTAAATTTCCACATCTACCAAATTGAATTCAGTTATAATTATAATCATTATTATTGTTCTAAATATTTAATATTAATTATAATTATAAACAATAATAATAAAAAATACACATCAACATATATGTTATTACTATTATTAAATAATAAATATTAAAATAAAAAATTAAATAATAATAATAATTTTAATAATTTTAAAAATAATATTAACAAATATTATTATATAATTAATTAATAAAATTATTATTATTTTAACTGATTTATAATTTTATTATTTTATAAATACATATTATTATTATTATTATTATTATTAATCTGGATTCAACGAAGTGTTTTTTTTATTTTATGAAAACCGCATAGAAAATTTGGTTGTTTACAAATAAAAAGGAGACGTTTTAATTGACTTTTCTTGGGACATTTTAATTGAAAAATGACATCAAATGTGATAGTAGTATTATAAGTCAGTCATCGCCGATTTAAAAAAAAAACATTATATAAATCAATTTATTTTAATAAATATTATCATAAAACGGTTTTTAATAATCATATATTTTATAAGTTAATATCTTTTAATATAATTATAACTCTTTTAATATTATAATTTACGATAAATTACATAAATGTTATGTTTGTGATTTTTTTCTTTTTTTATCATGTAATCATCTCAGTATCATCACAGTATAATTACAATATAATTACAGTATCAACACAGTATTTTAGATTATAACTGTGTATACACAATTATATTCTAAAATACTGTTTTTATACTGCGTTAATACTGTAATTATTATATGATAAAAAAAATAATATATATGAACATAGATCTTATTTCGAAGATAAAAAAAATTATAAACAACTTTCTAAACGTGCATAATAAAAAAAAATAGATTTAAAGATAAATTAAAAATAAAAATTTAATTATTTAAGAAGATGAAGGAAAATAATAGACAAATGAGGAAGAGACACATGGTGAAAAAAGAGAAAAAGGGGGAAAGGAGTGACACATGGCATCAAGAGAGTGGAAGAAGGATGATATAGTTACTTTTACAATTTGTGAATTTATTTAAGCCATTTTTACAATTAATTTTTAAAAAAACAATTTGTATAATTATTATTTAAAATGCTGTCATTTTTGTAAGAAGTTCTATCTTAAATCATTTTATCAACTTGGATGCCTACAAATGAAAACAACAACATAAGTTGTAGCCTATAGGTGTAAAACGGTTCTGAACCACCAATTCACGGTTTAAGGATTCTTTGAATCTAAATCGAATCGCCCTAGGACGGTTTGACAGTTTCGGTCACGGTTTCGACGGTTCGGAACCGCAGTTCAAGATGGTTTTGGGCAGTTCGGACGGTTTGAGGGCGGGTTGGTGGCGGTTCGAAACGGTTTTTGATAAATAATTTCGAATTTAAAATAAAAGATAACTTATACAAATTAAATTGAAAGTAAAAATATTTTAAAAAAAAGGATAATCCCTCATTAATTTTATTAATTTTCCTCACTTATAGCAGAAGAATACCGTGGTTACAAATAAATAAGTAAAATAATAGAATAATAAATTAATAAATATTACAAAAAATAAGAAAAGAACAAATTACTCAGTTTCGGAAATAGACAAAGGAGGTTCATTGATAATTTCGTCGTTTTTCTCGGAAGGAGGTTGTATTATTTGAATACTAAGTAATTCTTGAGAGTATGTATATAAACTAAAATAAAGAGAGTATATATATAAATTGGTTATTAATTAAATTTGTAAATATAATATGTGAGTGAAGAATATATTAAGAGAGAAGTAGAAGAATGATTGATTTGTGTGAAATAGAAAATAGAAAACAGGGTATTTTTAGGGATAAACAAGAAAAAAAGAAAAAAAATATATATGTATAAAGGACCGTTGAAACCGCCGGTTCCACGGTTTCAAAAAATTTAAACCGGAATCAGACCGTTGAATAGGACGGTTTGCCGGTTCCAGAATTGACCGGGCCAATTCCGATTCTGTTCGTCAGTTTCAGTTCAGAATTTACACCTTTACTGTAATCTCAATATGTTCCGTACTAATGTTTCTCTTTTTTTTTTTGTCACAATGAATCATCCTTACTGTTAACAAACTAAAAATAAATAATTAATGCATTAAACCTAATAATATTTATTTATTGATCCAGAATTATTGTAAACATTTTTTAAAATATTTTTGGATTACATAATTTATCCTAACATATATTGACATAAAAGAGTTTATGCATAAAACTAAAACAATATCTAAATATTGTAAAATTTTTCTATGTTGGTAATTTAAGTATTGGTATCACTTTATCACTGTGAACTCGCAGCTTATAAAAGGAATCTTATTGAAGTCGGCATAATAAGTTGAAAAAAATTGTGTAAAATAATGTTCGCAAAATATTATCATTAGATTTACCATTAAAAAAAAGAATTGGGTATACTAACAATCTTTTTTCACACATTAAGTATATTAATAACTTTTTTTTTACAAGTAAGGTATATGATCAATCAAGGGGAGAGGTTCTAGAGAGAGAGAGGCTCTGCCTTCTCTCTAGATTTCTCATGGTGTTTTCAGTCCGTCTTCAGTCCTCAGCCGTGGTTTTGTATGCTGAGCTCCGGTCTGGTGATCCGAGGCTTCTTTCACCGAATATTGACTCATCTCCTGCTTGTTTCCTTCGTTTTTCCCTTTTTTGACCACTACGTACGGGACGGAAGCGGTCTATCTTATCAGCTTGTTCGGGTTGGGTATGTGCGGCCTAGATCTCCGGATCTACGTTTTTTTAGACATATCTTTCATGATCTTGGCGTTGGAAGGACTTAGCGGAGAATTTGGTGTGTTGGTTCCTGGCGACAAGTTGTCTCTCATCTTAGATCTAGAGGTTTGTGTCGTTTTTGTGGCTACTCTCGGGTTGGTCTTTTACACGATATTGGCTTGTGCCCTTTTTATGGTCATGTATCTCCTCTGGTGGTGTTGTTTTTTCTTTTTCCCCATGTGTAGTCTGTATATTGTACTCTTTACGTAGTTGAATACACATGGTTATTTTTATAAAAAAAAGGATATGATCAATTAATTTAATATGTTTTCACCTATTTAGTATCATTCCTGGTTAGAGCAGGGCAGCGACAGAGGGAGCAGCTACCCTAGCCGTCGCTAAGTGCCCCTGAATTCGGGCTTTCTTGCCCGGACACTAGGCTGGTTGCCCTTTCTCCTGCAGACAGGAGGAGGGGCAACGAATAAGAAGATTTACTTTTAAATTTTTTATAAACCAAAATAAAGCGACGTCGTTTTGCTCTGGTTGTAAAAAAATTTAAAAATGAGTCTTCTTACATTATAGATTACACGAATTCCTTTCTCAATTCTAACTTTCCGGTCTCTGCCCTCTCATCCTTCGTGCACAGCATACAGCTCCGCCCCTCCCCCGCTGTTGGCCCGTCGTCCTCTCCTCTAGTTCGATCGTCCACCCGTCCTAGTCACTCCTCCGTGCAGCCCGTCACTGCCTCATCAGGTTAGGGTTTTTTTTCGAATTTGTTTCTTAAATTAAATATTAACTTGTTAGATAAATTAATTTTGTTGTGAATTACTTTTCATATTGTGTTATTATTAATTGAATTAAATATGTTATAAATTGACTCTGATAATTATAATTTAATTATTATGAATTTTTTAGGTTAAAAATTGATTAATTGGTAAATTAGGGATTTGTGATTTGATTATATTATTAATTCTAATGGAGTATTTGTTATGAATAATGTGCTTGATTTTTTGGGTTATGATCTTTTTTTATAATTTAGTATTATAGGTAAAATTTGTGGAATTAATTGAAATGTATTTTTATTTTAAGAATAATCAAATAAAAAGTATGGATAAATTTGTTATAAGAGGTGGAACTAAGAAAAATTCAACCTCAATTTCTGAAACATGCCCGCCCATTGATGAAATATCTTTGAACAATGATGGTAAAAAAGATCTCGTGATGAAATAGAAGTTTCTGATGATGATATTATTGGTGATTCGAAATTGCGAAAGCCAATTGACAGTTACTCATTTGAATTTAGAGATTGTTTGAGAAGAAGATATTTAGATAAAGGCCCTTGTCAGCCATTTGGACATAATTTTTCACGGATTACTTATTTTGGAACTAAAAGGAGATTTCAGAGTTTTTAGTTTAAAAAATATGCTTGGTTAGAGTGAAGTGTTTTCAAAGATAGAGCATATTGTTGTATTGCTATTTGTTCGGAAAAAGTAGCAAATTAGGAGGGAATTCTTTCATAGAAATTGGATATAATAATTGGAAACATGCTTTAGAAAACTCTTTTTGCTCATGAAGGAGGTATGGGTGGCTCACATGCTTATTGCAGAGATAAGGTTGTACAATGCCAAAATCAAAGAGAGAACGTAGATTATGTTTTATCTTCAAAAAGTGTTGCTTTAGATAGTGATTATTGTACTCGATTGATAGCATTTCTAGATGTGACTCGATTCCTTTTAGAAGAAGGTTGCTTTAGATAGTGTTCATGTTAGTGACACTTCTTCTCAAAGTTTGAAAAATTCCATTGATGATTTCTTTGCAAAAAATGGATTATTAGTTTCAAGACATAGAGGTTAAGGGTATGATGGAGCTTCTAATATGCACGGTGAGCTTAATAGATTCAAAACATTGATTTTGATTGAAAACAAACATGCACATTACATTCATTATTTTGCTCACCAAATCCAACTAGTTGTTTTGGTTGCTACACAAGATAAAGATGTTCTGAGTCAATGAATTGATTATCTTCTGATGATTGTAAATATGGCTGGAGCATCATATAGAAGGAAGGATATGCTTCACCATCTACATCATGAAGAAATTGCCAAAAAAATACAAAGAGGTGAGCTTTCAACAGGAATGGGGTAAAAAGCAAGAAATAAGCTTAGCTCGCCCTGGTGATACACGCTGGAGCTCTCACTATAAAACATTAATCCGAATTTTTGATATGTGGAATTCAGTGGGAGAAGTACTTCTTTCAATAAATAGGGAAAGTTTGGATGCAAAAAGTCGGGGCATTGCTAGAAGTTTGGTAGGTAAAATGTTTGATTTTGAATTTGTGTTCATTGGCAAGTTGCTAATGAATATTTTAGGAATGACAAATACTCTTTCCAAAATTATACAAGAAAAATATCAAAATATTGGGAATGCTATCCCCCATGGTTGAAGTGGTTAAAAAGAACTTACAAGAATATAGACAAAATGGCTGGGAGAAGTTGTTGAAAGAAGTCACCCAATTTTGTGAGGAACAACAAATTGATATACCTAAAATGGATGATGTTATTTGAGGGTGTGGGAAAAGACTTCTTGATGGAGAACCAAAGAATCATTTTCACCATTTTCGTGTAGAAATCTTTGTGCAGTTATTACATCATCTTTTATTTTATTATAATTATGTCATTGAAGTTTGGTTTATTCATATTCTAAACTGTTTTTATTTTTACAATGTTAGGTAATTGATTTTGTTGCTTTAGAATTGAACAATCATTTCGATGAGTCGAACATAGATTTACTTAAGTGTATAGTGTACCTGGATCCTTCACACTCATTTGCTAATTTTGATCAAGAGAGACTAATAGCTGGGTAGAAGATTTTTCTAGTGCTGAGTTGGTGGAGCTTAATCATCAACTCATAAATTGCATAGTTACTACGAGATTGGGTGATGAATTTTCTAATCTTTCTGATATTAGAGCTCTTGCAAAAAAGGATGGTGGAAAAGGAATATCATATTATTTTTCCTTTAGTTTATCGACTTATTGAGATGCCTTTGGTGTTACCTGTTGCAACAGCTTCAGTTGAATTTTTCTACAATGAATATTGTGAAGAATGATTTACGCAACCGGATAGGAGATGAATTGCTTACTGTGCTATATTAAAAAGAAGACTTTTATTACATAAATAATGAAGTCATTTTGCAACATTTTCAGCAGTTGCGATCTCGTAGGAACTATTTACCACCTCCTATTTACCCTGCTCATGATAAATGCGCATCGTCTTCGTCACCGTCAGTTAATAAGAAATAAATGTATGTATTTACAAATATCTTTGTATAACATTAGCTAATAAAAATTTAGTTTATTGTACTATAAAATCGTTATTAAAACTTTTCAGCTATTGTTTTTTGCCCCCTAGAAGCCGAGTCCTAGATCCGCCACTGGGTTAGAGTATTATTCATTTCAACCAAAACACCGCTAGAAAGTATTAATTTATTCAATAATCCAATCGGATAATATAGTTGTGTCAAAGGCATGGGTTCTCTAAGTGGGTGGTACATTGGAATGTTGGAGAAGAGAAAGTCATGTCTCAATTATATGTCTGCAGTTCCATTTTGTTTAGGGGTTCACTACAGTAAAATTAAGCAAAACCTACCACTAATCACCTACCGAAATATGTTGGTATGTGATCTCTTACTGATGGTAGGTGATGTAACATTACCTACTAAATGTTTTTTGGTAGGTATTGTAGTAGGTGTTCACCTACTAAATAAAACATTTCCTACAATACATTATTATATTTATAAACTTGACATATTTTTTTAATAATTAAAACACTCACCAACCCTAATTCTTTAAACCCACATCATGTAGCCCTCTTATCTTCGTTCTCTCTATCTCACTCCCTCTCACAACCATTTCTCTCTTTCTCACTCATTCTCCCGTTCCTCTCTATCACACCATCACTCTGTTACTCAGTCAAATGCTACTAAAATCAATGAGGATTTAAAATTACTTTGTTGAAGAGGTATTTTTGCTTCTTTCCCCTACTTTTCTTTTTTCTCGATTTCGTCTCTTTTGTTTGTTTGATGATTGCATCTTTAGTGTGGATGAGAATGACTCAAAAGAGTCAGATGGGAGCAATTGTTCATTAATTATCCTTTTATTGATGAAAGCCAAAATCTAATCATATACATTGAGAGAATTAATAATAAGTCAATGGAGTCAAAGATGATAGTTTATATAGTAGCAATAATATAGATGTTAAAGATGGTGAAATTTTCAGTTTTCAATGACGGAATTAACTTTCCAAACTAAGATTGCAACACCTATAATATCTCTAGCTTTTCCGATTTTGTTTCCAATCTTAATTCTTCCTTCGCAGATATCATTTCTCAAATTAATACCGACAAAAGTTTTGCACCTCTCAATGCCTCACTGAAGCTGATCCTGGTTTTGGTGGTTGGAGAACATGTAGATTTGTGAGATATTCTTTGATCTTTTCAAAGGCTATTTGGCATTTGGGTATCCATTCGATGGGTTAGTTTTTTTTTTTAAGAGTTTGAAAATGGGCTCACAAAATGTAGTTAGTTTGGCTATAAATTGGCTTATGTATTGTAGGGACCTGAGGAAGAACACGGCCTCCTTTTCAATTTTTGGAGCGGGCATCTCTTGAATAGCTTTGATTTTATCAGGGTCTATCTCAATTACCCATTTTCTCACCATATGGCCTAATAGTTTGCCAGAAGTCACCCTAAACACACACTTTTTTGGATTCAAGTGGAGGTTATACTTCTCAATTCTGGTCATGAACTAATCTAATACCTTAGTTTGCCATTTCTGATCATTGGACTTGACTAACATGTCATCTATATACACTTTCACATCCTTATGCATCATATCATTTAGTAGAGTTGTATCACCCTCTGGTAGGCAGCCCCAACATTTTTCAAACCAAAAGGCATAACTCAGTACCAATAAGTACGCTCATTCTGTTATGAAGGTTGTTTCACCCTGTCGACCTTATCCACCAGATTTAGACTGTAACCTAAGAACCCATCTATAAAGGAATACATGGCTGATCTCACGGCACTATCCACTAAAATATCAATATGCGACAATAAAAAAATATCCTTGGGTGAAGCCTTATTTAGATCCCGGTAGTCTACATAAACTCTTACCCTTTACATCCTTCTTGGGTACTGGCACTATATTCGCCAGCCACTTCGGGTAGGCCACCACTTCTAGGAATCCATCATCCCACTGTTTTTAAACCTCTTCTTTACCTTTTCTGCCCACTCCGATCTAAGGTGACTTAATTTCTATTTGACTGGTGTGATTTTCGGATCTCTTGGAATAGTGTGTTCTGATATTCCCCTTTCTACACCCGACATGTCTTTATAGAACCAAGTAGACGCTTGAACATGCTTTATTAGAACATTTTCTAAATCTCTCTTTTCTTGAGGGGATAAATCAGATGACAGATATACTATTCTTAACTCATTTAATATTCTAAGATAAAATTCATACAATGATGCATTGTGAATGCTTAAAACATTAAATAAATGTTTGGATGAATGCACAGAATCATTAGGAAATAAATTACACAAGTAAGCAAAAGGGTTCTTCATTGCATTAGCAGCCTTAAAAGTCGTATTGGTTACATCAAAGATAGAGGAAATATCATAAATAAAATCCTTTCCCATAGGCGAGGGTCTTCATTAGTAACTCCTTCCTCTTCTTTGTCATCTGTCAACTTGACACCTTCTTCCTGAACTGCAGCTTCAGACATCAGCATCAGCAGGATCTCTTTGGATTTCCCCTTGATGTAGCTCGAGTCTTCATTCTTTGTCATCTTCAGCTTACTCTGACACTGCACCAGATCCCACCAACTAGTTCCACTTCTTCCTTCTTTTTTGTGGTTGCATTTATCACATTCTCTGAGTCGATCTCTATCACTTTGAGGTCTGAATACCCATTATTATAAACCACCACATCATTAAAAATTTCAAACCCTAGGACTTCCTCCCCTTCCTTCTCCATTGGTTCTGGCTGCCCTGTATGCAATCCTTCAGTAGCCTAAACAAAAACACTTATGGGGTTCAGAGCTTGCTTACCTTGAAGGTTGACCCGGCATGGCCAAGCCCTTTTAGGTGAATCTCGCCCAGGTTGATAACAAATGAGACACCTTGTAAGTTTTTATCGAGTCCCTTCCATGAGTCAAGTTATTTTTTTCTAA
This sequence comes from Euphorbia neoarborescens, assembly GCA_948330485.1. Taxonomy (NCBI): domain Eukaryota; kingdom Viridiplantae; phylum Streptophyta; class Magnoliopsida; order Malpighiales; family Euphorbiaceae; genus Euphorbia; species Euphorbia neoarborescens. The sequence continues at coordinate 2,346 of CAOJCR011014740.1, read as the reverse complement.
ATATCCATGTATCCATGGGCATTATAGGGTTAAACTGCTCCTTCTCCTTCTCAATCGGGCTAGCTATTGCTATCTAAAAACTGTGATTCAGTATATTGACTTTTCCCACAGCAGCTACCACTCGGCATAAAGACCCATTCATCAGTACCTCTACCTTTTAATGGATAGTAAAGGGCACCCTTTTCAGTTTATGGAACTATGGTTGGCCTAGCAACAACAAGAAAGTGACTGGGATATTAATAACAGTGAACTCTACCATTGATTTCACCTCCCCGGACTCTACCTACACTTCAAAGGTGCCAATTACCACCCGCTTGTTATCGTCATAACCTGGATGATTGTTTGAGTTTGTTTTAGATTCTTTGGCCAAAATAAAAAAAGGTAGGATCTCTAATGGACATATATTTACTGCCAAACCATCATTGACCATTACAAATGTCATCACTCAGTCAAGCATCTTTATTGTCAAGAAAAGAGCCTTGTTGTGCTTGTACCTTTCAGATGGAAAATAAGAATCACTGAATTCTACAATAGGCCCAGTTGGCTTTGTTACCTCATTCCTCACAGTAAATGACTAGAAATCTATAATTACATCACATATCTCTTCAGGAGTGATCACAGATAAAGAATCTATCTCGTCTTATATTTTTGATAAAATAATATCTACTGTATTGGCTCTCTATCAACAATTGACATATGCTAACCTTGGCAGGGGTGTTCTTGATTTGCTTTATAACTTCATCCTTATCCTCCGCCGATGTGACCGGAGTAGGTGACTTGACATCTAGTGTTGCATCTTTGTTGGCTTTAATGGATGGTTCCCCCATATCAGGGATAACATTTGGGAGCACCACTACGGGTTACTACTTTCACTAGCCATCCTTCTTTACTTAGGTATATCCCTTGCTTTCTGGTTACTGAGTACTTGGGGGTATCTTTATACTCATCATCAGAATCAATGTTTTCCCATTTTAAAGATATGACTAGTGTGGATTGGGTTTTCTAAGCTGGCTGAACATGCTTTGACTTGACCTTTTTCGACCCAACTACAACCAATACTGATCTAACTTCAAGGTTGGCTTTCATCAATTAAGCAAATATATAACTACTCGGGAGACCCGAATGAACCATACCTACCCTTCTCTCAGAGTGAGATAGGGGATTCTCTTGAGTACTTGGTATAGCTAGTGGTGGTTCCTTGATTTTCTCTTCTCGTATCAGCCTTTAGATGGCATTCTGAAGCCCTACATAGTTAGATGCCTTATGCACCGATGTTATAAAGAAGCTGTAGTAATTATCTTTCTTAGCTTCTGTTTAGTGGAACATCCCAAGGGTTTATCCTAATTTGTTTTTGATCTGAGTCAGTATTGGTAGCTAAGATGTCAGCTACTTATACTGGCTATTGCTGACTTTGATTGAACCTTCCATCCCACTGTTAGTTAGAATCGATGAGGAGGATGAATCCCCCTTCAAGTTTACTCCTTTTGAGATAGAAGAAAAAAGTTTTCTTATACCCCTATTATTTTGGTGCCACATCATATCACTCTACTTTCTTTCCCATTTTTAGAACATTCACATCGTTAAGGAACTTTTGGTACCTCATCTCTTTCTTATACAAATCGACGCTTCCATTTATAAGCTTGAGCTCTGATTTTTGGGGCCTCACGGTTGATAACATACAACCAGCACCCTGTTCCCCTAGTAAAAATGTCTTATTCTTACATGCTTCTATGATTCATTTGCATGATTTTAACTCATTTCCCTTTCCTTTTTGTCTAGAAGCACCATACTCAGGCTAGAATTGTGAAAACATATTTATTTTAGTATTATAGTTCCTTGAGCCCAATTTTAGTGCTCCTTTATGGCAAACTTTATCGGGTTGTGTTTGATATAGGTACTCAGAGTTCTATCAACACTCCCGCCCGAAAGAAAAGTTAGAGCCGGGTGACAGCCGCCTCTTGGATCCCTCTCGACTGAATGGGATCTGGCTCGGCAATAATGATCCAGCGTAGCGCCTTATGATCTGGTGCAGAGACGTTCACTTAGGCGATTGGAACCTAGTAATCCGGTTCAACAAGATATTCAGAATAACTAAGGAAAGGAAGGACCCGCATGGAGCAAATGAAATCATAGCTGATTAAGCATGTATAATGGAAAGAAATCTTGTCTTTGGATGCACATCAAATGTGGAAAGAAAAGATATGGCTTCTTCCTGACGTGGGCCCCATTTTCACCAACTTTGGAAGGCCATCATCACCTAAATCTAACACGGATGGGACAAATTCCTTAATTTCAGGGATTTGGTGAGAAAAGGTTATCTACTACATATCTGATTGGACATCCACT
>CAOJCR011013942.1:0-10238 GCA_948330485.1 Euphorbia neoarborescens | reverse complement strand
TTTTTAACTTTTATTTTGAGATTGCTTGAGGACAAGCAATGTTCAAATATGGGGGAATTTGATAAGAGGAATTTATATCATAGAAATCATTAATAAAATAGTCTAACAGAGAGTTAAAATTTATAGAAATGTGTAAATTCTCGGCTTATTGGAGTTAATTCTATTAGGTGGCAGATTGCAGGCAGCAACCTTGAAAGACTGCGGAATAAGGTTGCTGAGCAGGGCTGGCTGATTTGACAGAAAAAGAGCTGGAGCAGAAGTAGTGGGAGTAGGTGACTGATCTGATGGCAGCATAGGAATCTGACGGAGATGGCAGATTTAACTCTTTGTCCTTTTTTATTAATTAGCCCATACTCTTTTGATTATCCTTTTGATGGATGGAACTTAATACTTATTACTTTTAATTTTATATTTTGTAAGGCTAAGATACATTTTGATCTTAGTTGGTAGTTTTTGGTGGATGGATTTGTGCCACCTAGGATGGTTAGTTGGTCCCTTCTCTTCCCAATTTTCTATAAATTGGGTACTGTTGAAGAGTTGGGAAATCCCTTAGTTAGCATTAACTCTCTCTATCTACCTCTCTTCTTGCTCTTTAAATATAATTCAGCGTTTAAAGTCTATTATTTCATTTAAGTATAATTTTAATTAATTATGATCAATGAGTAGTTAACTTTTAGGGCTGAGCTAACACACTTGTAAAGCTCAAGGTGAGGTTTCGGAGTAAGGTTGCTGACAACGTAAAAGGTAAGCTGTGTGAAGAAGTGCTTAATCCTTATATGAGAGTAGGATCCCTCTCATATACATAGTATTCCTGATGAAACCTAACGAAGATTTGGGGATATATATCTATCTATCATGCACCTATTCCCTAATGAAACAGACTAAGTAATTTAGGGAGTTTGCCAAGGGGTTTTTATTTCGATAAAATGCTTGCTAATTATAATGCTTGAGTTGTAACTTGGTGAGGCGGTCCAAGAAATCTGAGTGAGAACTAAAAGTACTAAGTGAGGTCTAACGATAAGCTTAGTTAGTAGAGGGTAAGAAACCTTAGATTGCTGGATCTCGTTGTCTGAAACCTTATGAAGAAAAGCAACCTTGAGCTATGAAAGTGTGCTAACAAAAGCCTGCCTTTATAACATTGTTATTATTCCTTTTTAATCTCATGCAATTAGTCCCTTTTAACCTTTATCTATACTTATTAATTAGCTTTTTACTAATCTATGTTTGTTTAATGGTTTAAAACTCGCAATTTGTACAAAAATCTTTACAAAGACTTCTTGCTCCCTGTGGATACGACACTTGATTTGCCACTATACTACAAATCACAAACTAGTGCACTTGCTAAGAGTCGATATTTAGGCGAACCACATCTAGGCATAGTAGAGGATATTTATGGCCATAGCATTTGTCTGAAGCTTCTTCAGATCAAGCTCATCCAACTCAGCATTAGGCTTATCAATGATCTCACCAGTACTGAGTGTCTTCATTGGTATGTATGGATCATTGACTATTGCCCTCCAGGCATTCATGCCTGTTGCATGGATGAAGTAATTCATTCGGTTCTTCTAGAAAGTATAATTTGAGCTGAAGAACAGGGGTAGCCTAGTAATAGATAATCCTTCAGGAAGGATCTGTGTTCTTTTGTTGCCGGGGAGGTGTTTGATTGCCATTTGATCGTATCACTGAGATTGTTAAATCTTTAAGTGACAGAGTTAGGTTCTGGTACAAATATGGAATCCCAGTAGGGCTAAAAATAGACAAGAGGGGGGGAAGGGGTGAATTGGAGTTTTAAAAATTTAAGCGAAGTAAAAATGGTAAGTGAAGAACTGAGGTATGAAATCAATAAGGTTTGAAAAGCGTGGGTACTGGGACTGAAACCGTCACATCCTCACCCCGATAACTCTAGTGGGGACGGACGGACAGTAAAAATTGTAAATACTCTGCCCCAATAGTTATCTTACCGAAGCAGAGTCACCTGCAAGAATTTAACCCTCTTCGCAAACAAAATAACATACATTCTTATAATCAACTTATTATCGCAAACGAACCCAAAATGACTTATTTACATTTCTAAGGGATATAAATCCTTGCAAAAACATTTACACACAGTCACATGGAACAACCAAAAAATGTCACCTAATGCATGAGGTACACATATACACAAAGAGATGGATGACCTAAGCACATCTTCTGCGATGGCCTCGATCCAACCCCCTTATCTATTCTTCTGGTTTCTTCTCTTATTCTTTTCTATCACTTTATCACCTAAATCATTTATAAAACATTGAAAAGAGTGAGATAAAAGGGTCTCAACAAGTGTATATCAACCTTCATTAAAAGAAAATCATACCCGACTATTTATACAAGAAAACATAGTCAAACAGTTGTAAGAAAAATAAAACCATATGTCTATAATATAACCAATCATGCATTTATTAAAATACGTTCATCTCTTTATAAAATGCGATCATACTTTTTTCTTAAAGAAAAAACATCCTTCTAGAGATCGTCCCCTTACTATCAACTATAATCTACATACAAATCTCGGGATATCCCTAAAGTACCGCCTATCAACGCGTGGACTTACCCTCACTGCTTTGCCACACAACGACAGGACTTATAAATGTATATACACATGTCTATCGCTATATAAATAGGTCTTTACATATCATAAACCCAATTTGGACTCTCTGGATGGAGTTTTATATCTGTATTTCACAACAAAACTAACATTCACTTGACCTTTGTAAAACCAAAACTATAAAATAAATAAACATTACAATCTCTATAGTCTTCTCTTCAACACTTATAGTCAAAATTACTTCCTTAACACTTCCAATCCAACATTAAGCATATTATTACTTAAACCCAAACTCAACTTTACAATTATTAAAACCAAAAATCAATCTTACTTGGATTTTTATAAAAATATAACTACTCATCATTTCAAACATTCAAGAGCAAACTCTTTATTAAAAAGAAAACACAATTCCATCACTTTATTGAGTAAAAGCAATCTTATCCTTCATAACTAAAAACACACAAAATCAAATGGTTATAGAACATAGTAGGGATTTTGAATGAAGATTTCAAATGCATAAGTTCTTCTAAACCTTATTTCATTAAATTAAATGTTCATCATGATACAAATAACATAATCAAATGTAAATAAGAACTCAAGTTGACATATCACTTGCCTCTTTAATAAGACTAGTACATATCACTCTTAAGCTCAATAGATCTTCAACCCAAAAGTATGGAAATGATGTTTTGAATGAGAGAAATCACATAGAGTTGTGAGAAGTTTATGGGAAGGGAGAGGAATGATGAAAAACATAGAAGAGAAGGGATAGGTTTCGCCTTTACAACCTAATTCTATTTTATTAATTTATTAAAGAGATAAATATCACAAATTCCTCTCCAATTTTCTAGAGAATTCGATCAAAACTATCAAGCTGACACGACCCCTTGTTGATCAACACGACCTCATGTTGGCCTTTTATTAAGAATTTTTCATCAGACCCCGTAACACGACCTCATGTTATCTTAACACGCCATGTTGTCATCTCTAACAAGTCGTGTTGTACTAACACGATGGCGTGTTAGCTTCTACTGAATATGTTTTTCTTGATCAGTTGGACAACATGATGTCGTGTTGCATAACACCACCTCGTGTTGTCTTGCTATCAAAAGTTTTTAAACAGTGCAAACTAACAAAATCTTGTATAATCTGAACACAACTCATACTAAACACTCTATTGCACATTATTTTGTTCATAAAACACCTCAAATCTTCCCCATTTACGTTTAAACCCTCAATCATCAACCTAGCTTATATTTACTCATTCAACCTATTTATTTATCATGCATAACTACCATTATTCACATGGTTATCACCCATGTTTTTACAAGAAAATCAAAACTTCAATTAAAACAAGGAGTAAAACACCAATAATAAAGTTTTCCTGTAACATGCCGACTCAGGATTTATAAGTTTTTAGTCTACAGATGATGTTTCAGGTAGTTAAATCTGAGGGAATGAAGAATTTGATTTGGTTTTAAGGCTTTAGAATGTAAAGCTATGAAATTTTATTGAGGTTTGAATGTTTAAAATGAGTTTTAGCAGGAGTTTGGAATTTGGAGTTTATATTATGACTTTTTAAGGTATGTATGACTTGCTTGAGGTATCTCGAGTTATGTTTGATGCTAGAATTGGTGTTTGGAAATGAAATATTTTGAGTTTACGGTAAAACGTGAAATGAGTTAAAGTACTCGTATTTGGATGTTTGAATGATAATTTGACAAGTTTTATTGATAATTGTAATGATTGGAAGATGATATATTGATGTATGGAAGTTTGGGTTGAGAATTGAGAAGTTTCGAAATGTTTGGGAGAAAAGCCATAATTGAACAAGTAAATTGATATTTACATATGAGTTGTGTTCAAAATGTGTTAGTATGTATATAGGTTAACACGTGATTTCCCATTTACACGTGACTCGTGTTCATACATGTTTTATTTGGCAGAAATAAGTTTGGCTTAACACGTGAAATTGGATTTACACGACCAACGTGTTGAGCTCATGTGATTTGTGAAGAAATAAGTGTGATTGAACATGTGAATTCCAATTCATACGTCCAACGTGTGAAGCATGTGGAAACCATATGAAAATCCATGAGTTAGCTAACTTAAAGGGGTATTTTAGGGTTTTCAAAATGAGATATTTGGGATGAGATTAAGTTGATATTTGAAAGGTGGGATGGCTCTAGAACCTGTTGGAAAAACCTTGAGTTTTCTCCATCTCTTCATTTTTTTTCTAAATCCTCTTCTTTGTGTCTTCATCAAATTCTGACCCAAATTCCACTTCTCCTTTCTTAATTTTTATGTGTTGATTAACATCAAAAATAAAGGAAAGCTTGGTTTTGGTTAACTAATGAAGAAGGTGGAGATAGAGCTTAAGTTAGCTCTTTGAATGGTTAGGGCTCCTTAAGTTGTAAGTGGTTACTCAAACCGAACTATTTAAGTATACTATGTATTTTATGTTTTATTATGATCTTGTTATATTTTATAAGTGTTTTTAATAGTAACTTATGTTTATGGAGGTTGAAAGAAAGTTTGTTATTGTTGTTGCAATTATGTTTTAAAGTTGCTTAATATTATGTTATTGATTTTTGAGTTTGATAGTTGGGGTTAGAGTATTGAGTTAAGTACTCAACATAATGTTTTTGTTATTGATTTAAATAGAGTTTTGAAATATTATGTTAAAGGGTTATGTTGTTATTTTGATAATCAGTTGATTATTATTAATTATATACGTTTTATGAATAAATTAGATTTGTTATAAATACTGAGTTTGATGAAGAATTAAGATTGAAAGTATTTTGTTTAGAGTTTTGGTATTGGATTTGAGTATTTTTACTAAAGGATGGTTTGATATAAACGTTTGATTCGAACAACGAAGCTTAGTGCTCGGTTTAAGGTTGATGTTATTGTATTTGATAATATTTTAAAGTGTTGAAATGTATTATGGTTTTATTGATATAAAATGTGTGCTTGAATTTGGTTAAAGAGTTTTGAGCTTTGGAGCTCAATCCATCTAGGGGAGGCCTGGAAAATCTCGATAAAAGCCCTGTCGTACATGTTACATGGTGATGAAGCGAATATAAGTCCTGTCGTGCATGTTACATGGTGATGAGGCGGATATAAGCCCTATCGTGCATGTGCTCATAAACATGGTGATGAGACAGAAGTCCTATCGAGCATGGCTTCTATAACCATGGTGATTAGGCGGGAAAGAGATATCTATATATACAATTTTGCTATGAGTTTGATTACATGTTTTAGAATACTCTAGACGGATGGAAACGTAATGTTTTATGGCTCGGATGAGTTCCGAGGGATATTCTACTTAAATATGGTTTTGATATTTGAGTTGGACGTTAACTGTTTATATACGAGATTTCTCGTTTTTAAAAACGGTTTCGTTAAGTATATATATTTTTTTATATAATTATATTTTTATTTTTAACGGTAACCACTTATTGAGATTTCCAAATCTCACGTTTTTATTGTTTTAAAACCTTTAAGGTGCGGAGGCTGAAGAGAAAAGACCCGAAGAGTAGATTCGGGGAATCATTGGTTGGTGCTCACGCAAGTCTCTTTCTAGGTTGTCCATTTATAGTTTGTTATAGCACATCATAAATTGTGATTATACATTTTTGTTGTAAATGTGTACATATATTTTGTGATTGCTCTTGAATGGTGTGGTATTCTGTACAATCATCACGGGATTGTAACATGGTGAAAGTAGAGAATACTAGCTTTATTTTGTAAATGTAAGAACATAATTACAGGTTTTCTGGTGATTATGTATGATATAAGTCATATTGTTGTGTGATAACGTGTTTTGAATTGTTAAAGGAGAGGAACTCTCCATATACAGGTTATTGTTCCCTTGTGCATCACCACTTAAAGTGAGTTATTTAGGTGAGGGTGTGACATTTCAAGTTCGGGCCGTTACAGAAACTGATCAGTTTGAACTGAATCAGTAGGCTGACTGAACTAATCAGTAGCTTGATATAAAAGAGATTTTCAGTAGGGTATTAAAATGAAGTTTGAGCAGTAAGGTAAAGAGTTTTAGGATAGAACATTTACTCAGTGATTTATACTGGTTTGGCACACACTTGCCTACGTCTGGTCCCCAAGGTACCATCTCTTGAGAGTTCAATTCACTAAGTATCCTTTCAAGTGGGATATAAACCTCTTTACAGCTTAGTCTAAGAGCCTTACTGAGTACCGTCCTCAATAGCTAACTTAAACTAAACTAACTTCTTACCCTCAGCAGTATTGAACACACAACAAGTGTTTGAAAAAATTTACAACTTGAGAAAGAATCAGCAAATGAAATTCTAAATTTAAGAATTCTTTCTTTTCAATTTTACAGAGTTCTTTATAATTCTATTTTGAAGTTCTTGCTTTTTGTTCTTTGTAAAATCTTGGCCACTTTGCACATTTGAAGAGTTCCTCTATTTATACTTGATCCAGCAAGACTAGCCGTTGGTGACTGGTCCTTGGATAAGTTGAGTTTTGACCGTTGATGAAGAATTTTCTTCAGACTGGGATTTCCAACGGTACTGGGATCTCGTCTGAACTGAGGCTGATATTGGTCTACAATGGTACTGACTTCTTATCCAGATATGGTATTGAGCAGAAATCAACACTTGTACGTCTTCTTTAAAAAAAAAAATCAACACTTGTACGTTTTGCCTTTTGTCTCTCCTTTTATGGTAATCAGCAAGGATTCTTTCCTTTAATGTTAGAGACAAAATCAAACATATCTGCACACTTAATAGTCTACGTTAATAGCACCAAGGTTGGATAAATTAACCCAAAATTAATTTTCAAATACACTTAAAATATGTTTTGTCATCTTCAAAAATAAATTTAAAATAGGGTTCCAAGAAATAGTCAAATTAAAATGGCGAATTACATGAAAGCCAAGCCCACCATCATATCCCAATTAACTAAATGCATCCTTTGGTGACCATCAAATGAGCCCCATAGAGTAAATCAATCGATTAAGTTTAACAAATCGCTAATGAGTAGATCAATAAATGTTTTTTTTTTTTCCCTTAATTTGTGTTAACAAAAAATCCGGAACATGTTTTTCAAATTTTGACCAATAAAAAAACCAAAAAAGAAATAGTAACTAAATCATCTAAACATAGACGTATTTTAGGTTCACAAATAATATAAACATATATACATATATATAGGCCTGAAATTCAACCCTAAAACACCTCCACAAATCAAACTTAACAAACCAGAAATGAGGCTTTTCATATTTGTTCTACTTTCTTTTCTTTTAATCTCAGTTTCTTTAGCAATTCCCAGTAACAAGTGCAATTCTGTTGACTTTATTCAATGTTTTCTAAAACATTTTCAAGAACCGTCAAATCCCATTGCTGAGGCAATCGTCACTCCTACCAATTCATCATTCACAGCTGCTTTGACAAATTACACCAGAAATCTCAGATATACAACTCCTTCAACTCCAAAACCCGTAACTATTGTCACAGCAAAACAAGTCTCTCATGTCCAAGCAGCCATTACATGTTGCAAACAAGTCGGTTTGCAGATGAGAATTCGAAGTGGAGGCCACGATTACGATGGACTTTCATACGTCTCACAAGTCCCTTTCATTATTCTCGACATGTCAAATATGCGAAAAATCAACATAAATGTGGCAAATGAAACTGCAACAGCTCAGGCCGGGGCAAGTGTTGGTGAACTATATTACAGAATCGCTGAGCAAAGCAATACTCTTGCATTTCCTGCCGGAGTTTGTCCTACCTTAGGACTTGGAGGGCACATTTCCGGGGGTGGATATGGGAACCTGATCAGAAAATATGGTCTTTCTGTTGATAATGTGATTGATGCTCAAATTGTCGATGCCAATGCTGAAATTCTTGATCGAAAAACAATGGGAGAAGATTTGTTTTGGGCTATCAGAGGTGGAGGCGGAGCAAGTTTCGTTGTCATTGTTTCTTGGACATTAAAACTGGTTCGAGTACCTGAAATAGTTACAGTTTTTAAAGTCCCAAAAAATGTGGAGAAAGGTGCAACTGATGTTGTTTACAAATGGGAACAAATTGCAGAAAAGATAGACGAAAATTTATTCATTAGGGTTATGATTGATCCGGTGAATTCAACAACTCCAGGGAAGAAAACAGTAAATGCGACGTTTGTAGGAATGTTTTTGGGCGATTCAGGAAGCCTGCTAACAATTATGAATAATAGCTTTCCCGAATTAGGGTTACAAAAACCTGACGTAAAAGAAATGAAATGGGTGAACTCAACAATATATTGGGTTGGATTTCCAGAAGGAACACCAATTGAAACATTACTGGACAAACAACCAAAGTGGCCAGCAAGTTTCCTAACAAGAAAATCAGATTATGTACAACAACCGATTCCGAAACAAGGACTGGAAGCTGTATGGAATGCTGTGATAGAACAAGGAGAAGTATCAATGCAATGGAATCCTTACGGGGGAAAAATGGATCAGATTCCAGTAACAGAAACTCCATTCCCACACAGAGCTGGAAATCTTTTCTTGGTTCAGTACACTGCAAACTGGAAGGATCAAAATCAGACAGAAACATATCTGAAGAAAGTACGAAGTGTTTACGAAGCCATGACTCCCTATGTGTCGAAGAATCCGAGAGAGGCATTTCTAAATTATCGGGATATTGAGATTGGTATTATTGGTAGCAATGGAACTGGTACAATTAAGGAAGCAAGTGTTTATGGTGCCAAATTATTCAAGGATAATTTTGAAAGATTAGTACGTACAAAAACAGCAGTTGATCCAAATAATTTCTTTAGGTATGAGCAGAGTATTCCTACAAAGACTATTACCGCTTCGTAAACTGCCTGATCATTGCTTAATCCTTTGTTAAACTCATTAATTAAATTTGGTTTTCACTATTAATACCCAATTTTGTTTCAAGTTTCCCTTAGCAAATAATTTGTTTTCCTAAATTTTTAGCCCAATTTTGATTTTAGGAGTGTGTTTTTTGTCCATCTTTTTAGCTATGATCGTGTATATTAAATATTTTATATGCAAAGCCTAAACTTTCTTCTTTTCCAGTATATTATTCGAGAAATTTATAATGCTTGTGTTTCCTTAATATTATAAAAACTCAATTTACTGTACTGTACTATTTCTCTATCTCAGTTTTCATTCCAAATAAACTATCGTATAACGAATCCTTCTGTATGTGAAATTATACAATATTGAAATATTTGAATTTTTATGAATTTTTTAATATTTATGAATTTGGGAAATTATACAATACGAATCCTTCTATCGTATAGTTTCAAATCATTTGGGAAATATTTATGAATTTTTTTTAATAAAAAACAATATATTATTCCACCAAGCAGAAATATGCACTAAGGATAGAACAAAAAAATATTTCATCTATAAACATTTTCATAAAGGGAAATATAGATTTTAAGGCCAAAAATAAATCTACGAAAGCCTTTAAATTTGGCTCTAATTTTTTTTATAAGCCCCACAACTTATAAGCTGTTCAAGTAAATCTTTCACAACTAATAAGCTGTTCAAGTAAATTTTTCAGCATATATAATTAGTTTAGCTGACCCTTAGTTTTAGTAAAGATAATATTAATTTTTTTAAAATATATATCAAATTATAATTTTTTTTCTGAAA
>CAOJCR011012164.1:0-11142 GCA_948330485.1 Euphorbia neoarborescens | reverse complement strand
AGTAAATATGTTTCATCAAAGAGCTCTAAAATGAGTAAATGACAATAATCAATTCAAGTAGCGTCGAAGAATTACAACTACTTAATCAAGCAAAAAGGAAAGAAAACTTATGCCCTTTACTCAAAGAACCAGATTCCAAAGTTGTAATTAAACAAAGATGAACCTCTACAGAAAGATAATCCAAAGACTTCAATCGTAAAGGGGAAGATTCATCTTATAATATACTAACAATCCTTGATTGAAAATAATGAAATCAAATACAACTTAGTTCTAGAAAGGAAGAAAGAATGATCTCTAAATATCTCAAAAATGAAGGTGAGAAATTAATTGAAAGATAACCTAAAAGAGCTATAAAATGTTCTATTGATATCTCTATGTTAAAACTGCAAAGTATTGGATCAAAAAGGGATAAAATCGAGGTCAAAATAGATGAATTAGGGTTGATAGGTAGGTTGTTCATCGGGCTACTCGCTGAGTAAATAGGAGTTACTCGATGAGTGTAATTGAGTTTCTTAGTGAGTAACCCGGTAAGTAACGCTACTGGAGCTCTTCTTCTGTACTCATCATCCTATCTCACCGAGTAAGTTCCATGATCAACATACACTTCTGATAGATTGCACACTCTTGCTTATTCTGCCCATATCATTCTCGTCTAATGTCCAAATTAGGCGATTCAAGAACGGTTGAAAATCTAAAATAAAGGTATACAACTTTGTTTCTAATAAGCATTTCAAAAATCGACCCTTATCGACCTCAAAATCCACTCTAAAGATGTAGGAGACCTGTGCACAAACTCAAACTTTGGTATGTGTGAATCTTCTCAAACCCGGACTAGGACTCATTACCTATATCAAAAACACAAGAAAAATACATCAAATTACACAAGTCCTAAGTCTTAAAAGACCTTGGACCAAAGAAACATGAAAGCAACAAAATAAGCCTAAAATAATAAGAAAATAACAAAAAGTTACAAAAAAATCCTAATAATGGCAAATGACGAAAAATACGTGCAATCAAACATGAAACACACAAATAACTCAAGTTTAGTGCTACTTCACTACAAATAATACCCGATAGATAAGGTCAAAATTGACCTTATCAATGATCGATTAAAGGATTTATTGGAATTTAAATACTAAAACTCAACCACAAAACTCACACCCTCATTAATGTTTTTCAATATTTTTTTATTGAATTTTTTCCTCTCCTCTCCTTTTAGATTAATTCCTCTCTGTACTAGTTGATTTTAAGAATTTTCAATAAATAGTAGTTAAATTCGGAAGAGATATTCCCTTAGTTTTGTTGAGTTGATGTAAAGATAATTGTTAATGCATGTAATTTGGTGTATTTATGTTCGCTGTGCCCATTATGACATTCATCACCACTTGATCATTTAATCAAATGACGAGCTCACTTCAATCCAGATTAGTACATATATACATAGGGTAATGATAGAAAAATTTCGGTTTAGATCTAATTAATTTGGAAAATTTTCACTTTTCATCCTATACCTCTCAATTTCACTGTGGTTTCAATTTCCAATTTTGACTGAACTTGAATCTATGCTTCTAAAAAAAATAAGATAAAATAAATATTTAGGTATTTCATTATTAAGGTAATAAAACCCCCAGTACTCAGAGAAGTAGAAACCTAGATTATATGCTCAAAATATATAGAAAATATACTTACCATACAAAGTTAAAAAGTGGTTGGAACATTGTAAAGTCTGAAAGACATATCTCTGAAACCAAAAGTACCAATAGGATATATAATTATTATTTTCTTCATCTTCTAATTCAATTGGGATTCGATAAAATCCTTAAAATAGACATCGAGATAGTAATAGAAACTAATGCTAGTTAATTGTTCCAACATCCAATCCCTAAAAGTTAGTCAAAATTTATCTTTACGTGTGGCTAAATTTAATTCCTTATTCTCGATACAGACCCACTAGACATTTTGAGCACATTTTACCATCTTCTTGCCCTTCTTATTCTTAGCCATAGTTATTCCCATTTTCTTCAAAACCACCTGAATTGGACTAACCCACCAACTATCTGATATTTTGCATATACCTTTTACATATAACACCTTTTGGATCTCTGCCTTTATGAATAGCATAAAAGCCTCTTTTAAGTGAATTTTGTGCATACCTTTGGATAGGCATATTTCTTTGATATCTACAGTATTCCATACCATGGCAATTTATACTTCTTTAATGCACTAATTAGCTAATTGTAAGCACGAGATTTTTCCTGGGTATATGATGAACCGACATTCACCGACCTATTTGTATGCTTATATGTTCTTTCAGATTACTCCAATGAAAAGCTACAGAAATAAAAGATTCGTATAAAAGTTTTCAAAATCTAATTTAAAACAATTTTATGATAGCCAGACCGAGTTAAAATGATTGCATGAGTCAGGCAAAATCCCAAAATCCAGAGTCAAAATGATTTTTATTGGGTCAAATTGGGTTTAAAAATATAATTTTGCTGAATTGGACCGGTTTAGAAATAAGAATGAAGGAAAAAAAGGAAGGAAGGAAAGAAGGAGAGAAGGAAAGAAGGAAGGATGGAAAGAAGGAAGGATGAAAAAGTGAGGGGAAGGAAAGAACATAAGTCAATACGACATCATTTTGGGCAAGCCAAAAAATGATGCCGTTTTAGCGTTAAGGATGGCAAAAAATGTAGCAGTGCTGCGTGAGGGGATAACACAGAAAGGGAATTCCAAATACAATGGGAGTCTTCGTCAATTAAAAGAGAAGGGAGTTCTAGGGCATTTGTAATTCTGAAAGAGCATAAAAATGAGGAGACTTTCAGCTAGAGAAGGGGGGTTTAAATAATTGATCAGAAGGGTCAGCGTTCGAAAAGTAAAGAGTGTGTATATTGGCTGTAATCGAAGAAAGAAATCTGAGAAGGAGAGGAGCAGGAGCTGCAATTTGGGGTTATCGGTGAAATCAAGGAGGAGATTCGATCAGAGGGGATTTTCTTTCGGGTGGAGCAGCAGCGATTTGAGGTAACAGTTGTCGATTTTTTCTTTATCCCCTGTCTTGTATAACCTTTGTTGTTCTTTGTACTGTCTGATCTTTGATTGATTCTTCTTAGCTTTACCTAAGTCATTGATTTCAATTCTTCAACATGGGTTTCGTCTCTTCCAAGATTAATAGATTTTCATTAAAATTCCAATTTGTCCAGTTTTGTTATCATTTTCTCCTCGTTTTGTTGTTTAGGTTTTGGCTGTTGAAAAGAATTTCCATTTTAAGCTTGCAGTTGAATTTGTGTTTTGGATTTGTGCAACTATGTTGAATCTCAATACATATTATCAATAAAATTTGATTCAAACTTGAATAAACTTTTGAGATATTGAATTTACTGGGTTGTTTTATTGGAGCTTCTCAAAATATGTAAAAGAAATCACTGGATATAAGCACATTCCTGAGACCTATATCATTCTTATACTTTCAGCTCTTTTCTATTGACTGTGATCGGTTTATGATTTGTAGCTAAGTTGATCTTATGCACCAAATATATTATGCATTTGTAATCTAGTCTTAGGACATTTGGTTGCTTGGATTTTCCGTTCTGTTTTTATAGTGAATATGTAGTCTACTAATTGGTTGATTTCATTCAACCATTTCTGTTCCTCCACCACAGACTCATTGGGATTGGATTCTCTAATTAGTGCTTTGGTTATTAGATTCTTCTCTCTTTTAGTTTGCTGTCAATTGGAGATTTTTGGTTTCTTTCTTTTTAATAGATCAAAGTTTGTATGATTCATAATAAAGCCATGGTTGTTAGGTGTTTAAAAGGTTAATGCTGCCTCATCTTGGACTTGACTGATGTAAATTATTCATACTTCTAATCATTTCGATCGCAATTCGTATGAGACTTATATTTACTGTTCAAATGAATCAATTTGCTACACTGAAAATAGCATGACTTTATATTGTTGATGTTATGAATGTATTCTGGTTATTGCTGCTGATGTTTGTTGCCATTTTTGTTTAATTGGATTAGTTTGTTATGTTGGGTTCAATTATGGGCGACTTAACCTAGGAGTATTTTGGATGTTCCAAATGCACTATTATTGTGAAACTTTTGTATATTTCACAATTCTCTATTCCGCTGCCACATGACTTTTTATCTTCTTGTGCGCACTGGATTTTTATCCTAGGATAATGATGAAAACATCGCTCATCAATACCTTTTATGTACCTCGATATTCATATCGATTGGCCCGAGATCTCCGGTATACACGCCATAAAGGACCGAATCAAGTGTTTATAAAATAATTTTAATGAGCCAAACATACGTATACGCTTATGCGCCTAAGGCTTAGTTGGGCCCAACCCACACCTTAGGCCTATACCCATTTCTAAAACCATAAACCCCAAATAAAAACCCATTAACCCAACTAAATAACCCCTTCACCACTTGGTTACAGCAACCAAAAGTAAAAAAACAACAACAAAAATAATAAGAAAAGAGAAGCAAAAAGAAAAGAGGTAAGGCCATGCATTATGGTTGAGGTGGCAAAAGGAGAAAAGGACCATGAATATATGGGAGTCATTCATGTCAATTGAGGGTAGCAACAAAATTAAAAAAAATTTACAGCAAAATGCTTTCAACTCCCTCAACCTCTCAATAACACTCCTCACCTTATTCTTCTTCTTCCTCTTCTTCCACTTCTTCTTCTTTATTTCTCTTAACTCCCAAAACTTGAAACTCACAAACCCACCCATAGAAACTCAAGAATAGGAGGTTTAATTCATAAATCTCCATATTCTAAGGGTTTTCATCAGTAAAAGTTATGACATACAGAGTAAACACCTGTTTCGATCACCCAGTGACGAACGGAGTGGATCCAGAGTTCTCATCTCAACCACTCGAGGAATACATGCTTCAAGGGTAATCTATGAGCCCCAAATTCCCTTCATTAAACATATTTTCTGTTCATGCATGTTTTTAAAGAAGTTATTACACAAAATATGTAAACTTTCATGAATAACCAAAAATCATAACTTTGGTTGGGAAAACAAAACTATCTTGAACAAATGGCCATATAATAACAAAAGATCTCCCCTTTTGGACTATATTTGCGTACTTGATTGATCTAGAGTTTGTGGGGGTGATATCTAGCTTAAAATGGACTCAAAACGAATAAAATCGGGATAAATGCGAACATGTGTGGATCACGAGTTTAATCCTTGAAATATGTGTTTCTTACATTAAAAGTGTGTTTTTACTTGTTAAAAATGGTAAAAATCGAGATCCCATATGTCTCGAGGTATTTTTAGGTTCCCGACCAAAGTTTGAAACGAAGAAAAGAGAGTTGATTTTTGACATAGACCAAAAACGTCAAGATCCCACATGTCGTGTTACTCACTAACACGTCGAGTTCCTGGCTGACAGTGCCCAACACGCCGTGTTAAGCACATAACACGCCATGTTGTGCACCTGACATGCCGAGTTCCAGTAACTCGCCGGTGTGTTTTTGCACGGGAAAACCAATTTGCTAAAAATAAGCTGAAACACGCCACGTTATGGCCCAACACGTCGTGTTACAAACTGAAACACGCCATGTTGAGCCAGCACGTCGACCTGTTCCCTTCTGCCAACTCTGGTTCGATTTTTAGCTCCAGAACAAGTCGTGTTATCATACAAAACGCCGTATTCTGGGTCTTTTTGGCCAAAAAAATTATTTTTATCACCTTTTGACATAAAACCCATTCATACCCATGCATTCTACGTATTTATTTTATAGTTCTTGATGTGTGAATCGATATGTACCAAATTTTAATGCGTAATATTTTTGTATGTGTAACCTAGATTTAAATTGCTATATAATCACATATGTATCTAGAAAATCGTATTGGGAAGCCGAGTTTAGGGCCTCTAACTCATATCAATGAAGGGAGTTAATTCCTGGATGCCCAACTCACCAAAACTTGCATGCTTTATAGCTAAAATTGAGCCAAACAGTTTTTTTGAAATAACAATCACCATGTGCCCATCCGAATTGAGGGAAAACGTTTTCTGCCATGATGAGTCCATCTTTCGACCCAAATCATTTGATTCAACTAGCCGAGTTGGGTTAAACATCCTCCATAATAAATGACCCGGAGCTATCATTTCTCCCTATTCTTATCACATGTCTATTTCAAGCATGATGTTCTGCAATGTGTTTAATTTTGAGCTTTTAATTATATGTGGATGTTTAACAAAATGCATGATGTACCCCATTCCCCCTTTTGATTTTGATGTAATCCCCTTAGCTATGATTCGTCATTTCTATTGGGTTGTAAATATGTGTTTAATTTTTTTGTACTTTATTTACCACTTCTGCATGCACGATCACCTAAAAATCCAAACTAAAATCAACTTAGGTTTCCTTACAAATAAATACACTTTGTTCCAAAAGATTATTGATTTTTTGAAAAGTCTTTGGAAAAGAGGATAAGTAATTCCTTGTCAAAACCCGATCTCTAGATCATGGTTTTAGATTTGAGGCTAGGATCCCAGAAACACTGTGAATTAATTCCCGGTAGAGCTTGGAACCAAAAAGCGACTCCAAATATCATTTTTTTAGATATTCGAATGGAATTTCTATTAAAAATGTTTTCTTTACACATTTTAACTTTGATTTCCATAATTTGGATTTCTTTTTCTTATCAAAATCCTAAATCCCGTGTTCACACGCGTATTCAATTGCTTAAGGATTCATTTGGTTTTTTCAAATTTCTTCCACAAAATAAACGCTTTCTCTTCCAAAGTTAAATCTTTTCAAATTCACATTTTTATTTCTTCAAAAAAGGTCATCTACTCACAGTGGCGACTCTGCTGGGGATTTTTCTTTTCAAACTTTTTACAAAAGTTCTCAAACTTTAAAAAACATTTGAAAAGAAATTTTTGACAAGCCATTGAAAGACTCTTTCAAAAGACTTAAAAGAAATCGACAATATTTTCAAATAAAGTGTTTTATTTGCATTTAAATGGGTTTTTATTTTTGTGTATATGCATTTAGTAGACACACTTTGCACCTCACCCCTCTAGGACCACCATACCTACCCCTGTTTCTCAAGAAAGTGTCGCTCTGTGCCCACCAATTGCTTATAAGGACACCTATTGAGTTACCACCAATAGCCTCATACCTTAATCTACTCGTTCGAACCTATTTAGGGAGAGATAGATGGTATATTTTGTTATAGGACCCTCCTTTGCTAACCCGAAGTTGACTTTCCTGCATATAGTAGCTGTAGCAAATTTCCCTAGCCTTTCCAATTCATGAAATAAAATGGATTTAGTTTTAACCATTGTCATCCCCCATTGATGAGAAGGAGACCCCCCACCTATGAACAGTTAGAGACCTTATACCACGTGTAGAAATAAGGTTGGTGTGAGCACCGAGATTTTTACCTAGAGCAATGATGAATCCGATCTCTACTGGCACCTTGGCAGACTTTCGTACACGCGTGGAGGACCCCAGATTTGTGCCAAACACACCTACATGACACGAATAACATGTGGATTGAGTGGTTTTATTGACTTAAAATTCAAATTTACAAGTTTGGTTTTTGAGTTGGTCGAACCAGAAAACCGAACCAATCGAATCGATAATTTTTCCCACACTCAAAAAACCAAACACAAACCATCTCTACCCAAACCCAACCATATTTTTCTGTTGGAACTAAGCCAAAACTAATAAAAAACCTAAAAGAAATGGGTGGGAAAAGGAGTTGGTAAGTCAACTTACCATTTTTGGAAAAAGTTTAGGAAAAGCCTTTTTTTAAGGTTGCCAAATAAGGAATGGTGTGTTTAGTTGGGTATGATCAGCATTAGGGAGGGTGGATCACGAAATCGGATCAGAAAAATTGATCTAAAGGGCTTCCCAACCCTAATTGCCACAACAACTCTTATCACTTTTGAAATTTTTTGAAAGATTGGTTTTTCTCTCTCTAAAGTTTTCTCCCAACTCTTCCTCACTCCTCACTCAGCTTTTCTTGCAGAAACAGACCTCCCTTAACTCTCTTACAACTATTGAATCCACTTCTATAACCACACACAATCTTTTTTCCATCTACCTTACACTCTCTTCTTCAACATTTCCACTAACTCTCACAAAATCTTCATAAACACCCATATCTCTCCAAAACATGTGAAGTCAGTGGTTTGAACTCATAAAGCCTTCTGATTTCGTGGGTCTCTTCAACCAAAGGTAAGGTTCTTTTGGTTCTCTACCCATCCAATTTGGTTTCGGGTGTATTTGGTGCAAGTTTGGGTTCTATCCACTCTAGTACGTTCAATCATGCTACGAAGGTAACCAACTGAGCTCTAAACTCTCACCTCACCAATATTCTCTTGATTGATGGTTTAAAATTGAATCTTGACGTTTAAACAAAGTTTGTTTGGTTAAAAACCAAAAACCGGTTAGTTTTGACAAAATGGGAAAAATCACTTAAAAATGTTGGTTGAAATGGGTTAAGGAACACCCCCTGGACTTTTGTTATGTACCCTTGCTGTTGTGGAGCGTTTCGGGGTGATTCTGGAATTTAAACGAACTAAATCAGTGTAAAAAGGGGTTAAGACGAGTGTAAAGTGTAGTTTTGGTGTTTTTTGTAAGTTTCATCATAAAAATCGTATTTTTACGTCTGAAATTGCTGTTAAATTATTCAGAAATGTTGTTTTGGTACGTCTCAAGCCTCCTCAGTAGGTTTAGGGACTTCAAACGGAGTTTTTGAACGAAAGAAAATAAATCGGGAGAGAAACAGACGTGAAACGCGCCGTGCTGTAGATGAGCATGCCGTGCTGAGCATCTCAATACCCCGTGCTCATGACAACAAGCTGCGTGTCACAGCAGAAACTTATCAGATCTGGAAAAATTCCCAGAACACACCGTGCTCATCCCTCAACACGCCGTGCTCATAAGCTCAATATGGAGTGCTGATGCAAAACACGACGTCGTGTTATAGTGTATCGCGAGTCTGTTCGATAAAACCAGAAAAACAAGGCGTGTTGGACCACCCAACACGACGTGTTCAATGTCTGCTGCTTTACCAAATTTTGGTTTTCGTCCTGTTCGATCGAAATTAGTTTGGTTTTTTACTTTTGACCAAACGAACAACTTTTTCGCAAAATAATATTGGTAAATCATGCATTTTTACTGGTTTCTCTTACGTGTTCACTTTTAAATCGTGATGATTGACCGTAGTTAGCACGTTTAATATTTGTATATCGGACCTAGATTTAATTTCCTGTCAATGCGTGTGCATCCAGAAAACCATGTAGGGAAGCCGAGTTTAGGGCCGCTAATACAAATTAATAAAGGGATTTACATCCCGGATTTCCATCTCGCAAAATAAATCGCATGCTTCATAAGACTTAAAATATGAGCCAAATGATTTCAAAAACAAACGTCACCTTGCCCGCATGTAATACGAGCCAAATTTTTTTTTGGGCCGTCGCGAGGCCATCCTTCTGCCCAAAATACTTAATTCGATAAATCGCTTCAAATTAGGGTGTCCCCCTATATCATGACCCCAAGATATCTTGCTTTCCCATTCTTTCACATGTCCATTTTCAAGTATGCTATGTGTTTAAATTCTGCTCAAAATGCCCTGTGTATGTTTACTTGTTTCTATGCATGCTTAGATGGATGTCTCCCTCCCCGACAAATGCATCCCATAGGATTTATTCGTTATTCGATATGGTTGTAAATATATACTTTGCTTGATTTGTTTTATTTTTCTGTAATTTATTTACCGCTTTTTTTCGCTTCACTGTTCACCTAAATATAAATGTGTAACTAAAATTAATCTATATTTTAGGATCATGCAAACGAAAATGTTTTATTTTCAAAACAATGTCGATTTCTTAAAAAGTTTTTCAAAGAGGATAAGTAAATGCCTTGTTCGAACCCGATCTCTAGATCATGGTTTTGGATTCGAGCCTAGGGTCCAAGTTACACCGTGAATTAATTCCCGGTAGATCTTAGAACCGGGTGGCGACTCAAAAATTATTTTCTAGAAATTTGAGTTTGGATTTCTTTTCCCAAAAATTGTTTTCCTCCAAAAATTGTTTTGTTTCGATTTTATCAAAACCCCAAGCACGCGTTCACACGCGTATTTAGTTTGTAAATCCTTCCTCCGAAAGCCCTAAGTCCCTATTTGGGTCCGCCTTTTAGCGGGGGGTATTAGGAAAGGAAAATTCCACTCGCATGGGAATGTTTTCCTTTAACACTTCTCATCCCTTTTATTACTTACACTTTCAAAAATTAAAGTCCAAAGGCCCGCGTTTGCACACGCTCATTTAATTGCCTAAAGATTTACTCGCTTTCCTCAAACCCTTCTTCTCGTTTTACCTTAACTCTTTTAGCTATTTACTTGTTCATTTACTTTCTGTAAATCAAAACCGTTTTCAAAAACAAAACCAAATTTTTTTTCCTTTCGGTGAAAAGTCGCTGTGCTCACAGTGGTGACTCTGCTAGGGAACTTCTTTTCAAGCTTTTTACAAAGTTTTCGAAAACTCAAAATTGTTTTGAAAAAAAATCTTTGACAAGCCATTGAAAGCCTCTTTTGAAAAACTTCAAAGAAATCAACATTGTTTTCAAGTAAAGCGTTTTTATTTGCATGATTAGACAAGATTTATATTCCTTGTATTGCATATCACTTATAGGCATCCCATCCCAATTAGGACCACCATACCTACCCTCGGTTCTCGTAAGAAATGTCGCTTGGTTCCTGTTCGGTTCCAAGGGCACGTATTGGGAAAACCACTCATAGCCTCGTATTACTTTCTTTGTAGCACCTATTTTGGGAGAGAAATAAAAGCGTATATCTTGCTATGGGACCCTCCTTTGCTATCCGGACTTTTCGACCTCCTACATATAGTAAGCTATAGTAATTTTCCACTAGGTTTACCAAAACGCAAAAAAATAAAATGGTTGTAGTTTCGACCCTTGTTATCCCCCGTTGATAACAAGGAGACCCCCATCTAGGAATGGTTAGAGACTATTGACCACGTTGATATATAAGGCTGGAAACTTCGTTTCGCATGCTATGTGTTCTAATCTGTGTTTATTATTGTGATTGCATTCAAGTTTCGCTTCTGCCAGATTTTTATTGAATGCCACCCTAACTTACAT
>CAOJCR011011017.1:0-12440 GCA_948330485.1 Euphorbia neoarborescens | reverse complement strand
TCAACAACTCAGATAGATGTGTCTACTATCGGTCAGGCCATTGACAGTCAGGAGAGGCAGAGAAGGGAGCCTGCAGTAAACCCCTGGAACATGTTCCTATCAAAGATCTTTTTCAAATGTAGAAAAGCTGGACTTTTGGATTCGGTCAGAACATACACTTCCCCAACACCAGAGAAAAAGGATAACTTCTGTTATTACCATGGTGTAGCAGGGCATAAAACCGATGAATGTGTAACCTTGTTGTTTGAGATAAAAAAAACTCATCAATAAAGGCCGTATAGAGGAACCTCTACCTGCTAAACCCAACACTCAAACCAACCCCCTGCCCAGATTTAGGGGACAGGTGAATATGGTTCAGTCCAAAATGCTTGAAGATGTGATCATGGGAGATATTGCCAAGAGAAAGGATGAAATCTCTACGAAAGCTGTGCCGGCAGCCTGTAGCCAGCTAAAAAAGATTAGACTAGAAGATATTGAATCTGATGATAGCGAAGGGGAAGCTTTAGTGGTCCCAAATAAAGAACCTAAGTCTGCTCCACAGATTAAGCCAGTGAAGATCAATCTGGCCGAGATTGACTGAGATGAAGAGGAGATGGAAAGTGCAGATAGGCAAGCTCAATGGCCTTTACCAGCAGACATCAGATTCTCAGTTAGTTTGAAGGATCAGAAGGAAAGCAATGTAACCCGAAGCGGGCGAATCTTCAAGGCAAGAGGAAAAGGCAGTTCAAACGGAGGAAGAGGCCCTCCGAGATAGCCAGGCCAAGATTCAGATCAGAATGAATAATTTCCAGGGCAAGCCATTCCTACTGCTTTCCCTGCTACAGTTCCGTGTCCTCCACTAGTGGTTACTGATGACACTGTGGTAACAATTGAAGAAGAGACAAGCTAGAGTAAGTGTATGGCAGCTGCTAAAGGAGTCTTCTAGGCACAGGCAGGCTGTGGTGAAAAAGTGATGGAGATTTATGCAGCACCCCTATCCTCGCCTAAGGAAGTATGCGGTTTGATTGGGAAAGTAGCTGAGGGTGAGCAGATTGACCCTGTATTGACACAAAAGACTCCCATTATAGTCTTTTTTTATGCTGATTTACCTCCAGAAGGGCGAGGCCATAATAAGGCGATGTACTTGGAAGTTCAAATTATGGATCAGTCAATGTCCTTTATTATGGTTGACGATGGGTCGACACTCAATATCTGTCCCTTGAAAATCCTACCTCATCTATCTCTTACTGAAGAAATGTTGCAAAGTCCAACACCATTATTCGGGCTTATGATAATAGCAAAAGAACAATTCTGGGAACCTTTGAGACCGAAGTAGAAGTTCAGGGGGTGATGGCCAAGACCGTTTTTACCTTGATTGACATTCCAGTGACCTTTTCTCTTCTCCTTAGTAGGCCATGGATTCATACTCTGGGTGGAGTGTCCTCTACCCTACAAAAAATCAAGCTACCTCAAGATGGAAAGACGGTAACCCTTGAGGCTCACAGACCCAGTGTAATGGCTGCGCTAGCAGCTACTGAACTCCCTTCTATCGGTCTCTAAGTAACACATGTCAACAAACATTTGGGACCGAGTGCTGTAATAAGAAAGAAAGACAGAATGCCCTCAACTCTACCTTGGGTACGTAGGTACTTTCAAAAGTTGAAATATGAGCCTGGAAGGGGAATCGAAAAGAACTTGCAGGGTAGGCCTGATCCGCTATTTCTGCGAACTCAGAGACACAAGAAGAGTTTAGGTTACGGGTTCAGAATGCAAGTCAAGAAGAGAAATTTGATGGACTTTCTTTACGTCAATTTCATTAGGACCGAGGATCCCATCTATAGCGGGGAACCAGAACCAGTTGAACATTTGGGAGAAGTAGGCCCCGGTTTCTAAATCTTCAATGATGTAGTCAGCTATGATGATGATGTTCTGAAAGAGATAGTTGAGGAAACCGAAGTTATCGAGATTGGGGCAGCAGAAAAAGAGAATAGCCAGCTACCCAACAAGATGTTAGACACCTTGAATTCTATCTGTGAAGAATTAACAGCCATTTTATCCAAGACAGCACAAAGCAGCAACACCATGGAAGAGGCCCATGCACGTCTGAAGGCCAAAGCAGAAGAGATCACAATGACAGTTACCAAGGGTAAAGCTCCCCACTGGACTGCTACACTCGATATGGTCTGAGAGAAATTTCTGAATAAAGAGTTACCACCAGTTCCAGCACCACCAAAAAATGCAGCACCAGCATCTGAAGGCCCTTCGCCTGTGGAGGGTGATACTACAAACTATGTAATAGATGTAGCATCTCTTTTCAATGTGAACAATTCGGTTTACAAGGCTTTCAATAATATCAACTCTGCTTTCAATTATCTCTATGACTTATATTTCTGTGATTTCATGCATTCATGTGAGCATGCATACAAAGTATTTAGCATTAATAACATGTCATGGCATGAAATTAACATTGGAATTGACTGTGAGCCAAAAATGATATACATTTCTTCCAATCTGATGCCTGAGGAAAAGAGGAAAATATCAGCCACACTTGGTAAGCATGTTACATCTTTTGCTTGGTCATATGAAGATATACCGGGAGTGGACAGAGAAATTGCTGAGAACAGAATTCTGACTAATCCAAACATGAAGCCAGGGAAATAAAAGCTCAGAAGACTGCATCCAAAATGGGCAGAAAAGGTTAAAGAGGAGATTCAGAAGCAGCTGAAGGCCAAATTCATTGAAGTAGGGGAGTACCCGCAGTGGTTAGCCAATATGGTACCAGTGCTGAAAAAGGAAGGTCGGGTCAGGGTCTGTGTAGATTTCAGAGATTTGAATAAGGCATCACCAAAAGATGACTTCCCATTACCACATATTGACATGTTGATGGATAGCGCTGCCAGATCAGCCATGTATTCTTTAATGGATGGCTTTTTTGGGTACAATCAGATCATAATGTCAGTGGCGGATAAGGCAAAGACATCATTTATCACAGAATGGTGTACTTACTGTTACATAGTGATGCTGTTTGGTTTAAAGAATATCGGGGAAACATATCAGAGAGCAGTGACAACCCTTCTCCATGACATGATGCACAAAGAAGTTGAAGTCTATGTTGATGACATGTTAGTAAAGTCGGATACACGGGAAGAGCATTCTATAGTGCTTGACAAGTTCTTGACCAGAATTGAGAAGTACAACTTGCGGCTGAATCCAAACAAATGTGCTTTTGGGGTAACTTCAGGCAAGCTGATGGGGCATATAGTGAGTCAGCAAGGTATTAAAATGGACCCCGATAAAATCAAAGCCATCCAGGAGATGCCAGCACTAAAAACAGAGAAAGAAGTGAGGCCTTTCTGGGTTCCCTACAGTATGTCAGCAGATTCATCGGTAGACTCACTACAGTGTGTGAGCTGATTTCCAGTAGTATGGAATGATCAATGCCAGATAGCCTTTGAAAAGATAAAGGCTTATCTATTGAACCCTCCAGTTTTACAGCCACCAGCGCCCAGAAAACCTCTGATCATATACTTGGCCATTGAAGACAGTGCAGTAGGGGCAATGTTGGTCCAAGAAGACGAAGAGAAGAAAGAGTACCCGATTTATTATCTGAGCAAGAAATTTCTCGATTATGAGACCTGGTACACTCTGGTTGAAAAGAAGTATACAACGATGGTTTGGCTGACAAAGAAGCTACGACATTACTTCTGAGTCTTATCAGATTCAAGCAGTGGCCAAAGTGGATCCCATGAAATACTTGTATGCAGCACCCAGTCTAGTAGACAAGCTGTCAAGGTGGCTGTTACTCCTATCAGAATTTGACATCAAGTATGTGACCCGAAAGGTGATCAAGGGAAGGGCGGTGGCAGAATTCCTAGCGCAGCAACCAGTGGATTCTAATTATGAAGAGAATCTAGATTTCCCAGATGAGCAACTTGCGGCAGTTGAAGTTGAGTTAGTACAGAAATGGGTAATATTCTTCGACAGGGCTGTCAATAGAAAAGGAGCAGGTCTCAGAGTAGTTATTGCCACACCAGAATGAGAGATTATTCCTATGTCTAAACGCTTGGAGTTTCCCGTAACAAACAATGGAGCTAAATATAAGGCTTGTCTGTTCAGGATGGATGCACTGCGAAACCTCCAAGCGCCCCGTGTTCTTATTGTGGGCAATTCTATGCTAGTTATTAAACAAGTAATCGGGGAGTGGGAAATCAAAGAAGAATCCCTATTACCTTATTTGGAAACTGTGTGGGAACAGAGCGTAGCATTCAGAACTTGTGAATTCAAACACCTCCCTCGAGAAGAAAATCAGATGAAAGAGTCATTGGCCACTCTGGCATCTATGTGGGATAATCCGAAGGAGAATCTGATGAGGCCTCTGATAGTTGAGACAGCTTCAGAGCCCTACTTTCAGACAACAAGAGTGTGGTGTGCCATAGCAGAAGAGAAACCCTGGTACTATGACATACAAACCTTTCTATAAAGTCGTATGTTTCCAGTTGATGCCACAGAATCTGATAAAGTAACAATCAGAAGACTAGCAATGCAGTACATGTGCTTTCAAAATCAGCTATTTCAGAAGACAGCAGACGGGTTACTCCTGAGGTTTTGGAATAAGACAGAAGCACAGTATGTCATGCAACAAACTCGCTATGGAGATTATGGACCTTACATGAACAGGTTAGCTCTCGCCAATAAGATTATGAGAATGGGTTATTTTTGGACCACTATGCAGACAGATTGTGTGGAGGAAGTCCGAAAATTTCATGAATGCCAGATCTACGGTGACCTCAGCCACCTGCCACCTTAGAATTACAGAACTTATCAACGCCTTGGCCATTTTCTGCCTGGGGCATTGATATTATCAGTGAGATTCGACCGACAGCTTCTAACGAACACAAATTCATAATAGTGGAATTGGACTACTTTTCGGAGTGGGTTAAAACAGAATCCTACACCACTGTCACGGTAAAGCAAATGGCCAAGTTTATTTCAAAGCAGATTTTCTCACGATACGGGATCCCGCATCATATCATCTCTGATAATAGGGTACAGTTTCAGGCTGAGATAGCAGAACTACTAGCCCGAAACAGAATTGAGCACCACAAGTCTTCTCCCTACAGACCGTAAGCTAACGGGGCAGTAGAAGCAGCGAACAAGTCGATAAAAAGAATTCTGACTAAAATGGTAACTACTTATAGAGATTGGGCAGATAAGCTACCATTGTCGTTATGGGGATATCGTACCAGTATTAGAACACCTACTGGATAAACTCTCTACTCTTTGATCTATAGAATGGAAGCGGTGCTACCAATCGAGACTGAAATCCGGTCCCTTGAATCGTATTAGAGGCACAATTTCCAGAGACGAAATGGGCCAGGGGCAGATATGAACAGCTCACACTACTCAATAAAAAATGATTATCAGCCTTACACAGTCTTCAGATGTACCAGCAACGAATGGCCAGAGCCTACAAAAGAAAGTCAGAAAATTCCCACAGCCTCTACAAGTTGGGGATTTGTACCTCCCTCTACAATAATAAGAATTTAACTCTAGAAAAATAACACAAAAATAATCTATCTAATGCTTATAACATGCTTAAGCTACTATGAATTCTATAATAAACGCATCAATTTCGTCAAATTTTGCTTACCTTAATTTCGAGTCACTATTCATCCAGAACTTAAATCCTTAAATTCTCCGTTTTCTTAGCTTAATATGTGAAATTGATGATCTCAAAGGGCTTAATCATTAATTTTTAACAAGAATTTGAAGTTTGTTTGGAGAAAAATGGAGTTTTTAGAAATTGAAATATAAATGAATAATGAATGATGCAGGTGAAGAACAAAGAAGAAGAACGTAGGAAAAGATGGGTGTTAATGCTGCAACTTCCTTTCTTTTCTTCGTTTATTATAATTTAATTTTTTTTATTAAAAATATCTTTTTATAAAATTACAATTATGCCATTGTATAGTTAATTAAATATCCATTATATCTTTCTTGATTTAACTTGTCATTCTTTCGCGTATTTTAATTCTGCAAAAGAATAATACGCGCTAATAAAAATATTATCTCCAATTATATTATTCATGAGCTTAAATAATATTATTCGAGATATTCAAATTTTGGGTCGTTATATCCCGGGTTGGGATGTTACAAATTTTGTCCCTGCTCTATTTTTGTTAATTTCTTAAAGAGGTACTACAACGATTTTTACTCGGTTTTAAAAAGTCTATATTTTTTGCACTATATGATTGTTATTTTGTGTTTTTTTTTCAAATGTCACATATTTGTGTCAAAATACACTCTGAAATATGTACAAATATTTTGAGCTAATTTTATCCAGATCCATTTTTGTCAATTTCTTAAAGGGGTATACTACGGTTTTTAGTCAATTTTAAAAAATGTTATTTTATGCACTAGATGATTGAGATTTTTTTTTGCAAATTTCATATATTTGTATCCAAACACATTCTGGAACATGTAGAATAATTGATTTTTTCCCTGGTCTATTTCAGTCAATTTCTCAAAGGGGTACCACTATGGTGTTTACTCGGTTTTAAAAAAGTTTTATTTTGTTCATTGTAAGAATGAGTTCTTTTTCCAAATATCAAATATTTGTATCCAAACACTTTCTGGAACATATAAGAGTATTTTTTGCTGATTTTGTCCTCAGTCCATTTCTATAAATTTCTCGAAGGGGTATCACTACCATTTTACTCGATTTTAAAAAAATCTTTATTTTATATACTTGATGAATGATTTTTTTTTGAAATTTTAAATATTTGTATCCAAATAAATTTTGGAATATGTAGAAATATTTTGAGTTGATTTTGTTCCTGCTTCATTTTTGTTAATTTCTCAAAGGGGTACCACAGCGATTTTTATTCGATTTTAAAAATTGTATATTTTTTGCATTAGATGAATACGATTTTTTTTCTTTCAAATTTCACATATTTGTATAAAAATAAATTTTGGAACATGTAGAAATATTTTGGACAGATTATTTGCTTGTCAATTTTTTTTAATTTCTCAAAGGGTTACCACTACGATTTTTTACTCGGTTTTAAAAAATCTATATTTTATGCACTATATGAATGAGATTTTTTTTTCAATTTCACATATTTATATCCAAATAGATTACATAGCATGTTGGAATATTTTGGGATGATTTTGTCCCAGGTGTCAATTTTTGTCAATTTCTTAAAGGGGTATCACTACGGTTTTTACTCGATTTTTAAAAATCTTTAATTTATGCACCAAATATTGAGATATTTTTTTAAAATTTTACATATTTATATCCAAACACATTCTCAAACATGTAGAAAAATTTTGGGCTGATTTTTTTCCTGATCCATTTTTTGTTAGTGTTTCAAATGGGTACCTCAGGAGTTTTACTCGGTTTTAAAAGTTCTTTATTTTGTGCACTAGATGAATGAGTTCTTTTTCCAAAATTTAAATTTTTGTATCTAAACACATTTTGGAACTGGAAGGAATATTTTGGATGGATTTTGTCCCTGATCGATTTTTATCAATTTCTCAAAGGGGTACCACTACGGTTTTTACTCGATTTTAAAAAATCTATATTTTGTTCACCAAATCAAGGAGTTGTTTTCCAAACTTCAAATATTTGTATCCAAACACATGCTAGAACATGTAGAAATATTTCATACTGATTTTTTTTCTGGTCTATTTTTGTCAATTTCTCAAAGGGGTACCGATACGGTTTTACTCGGTTTTAAAAAATCTTCACTTTATGCACTGGATGAATGATTTTTTTTCAAAATTTTAAATATTTGTATCCAAACATATTCTGGAACATGTATAAATATTTGGACTGTTTTTGTCCCTGCTCCATTTTTATCACGGTTTTTACTCGATTTTAAAAAATTTATATTTTGTACACTCGATGAATGAGATTTTTTTAAGTTTCATATATTTGTATCCAAATACTTTCTAGAACATGTAGAAATATTTTAGCTAATTTTCTTCTTGATTAATTTGTGTCAATTTCTCAAAAGTACCACTACATTTTTTACTCGATTTTAAAAAATCCATATTTTATACATTACATGAATGAGTTTTTTTTTTTCAAATTTAAAATATTTGTATCCAAACACATTTAAGAACATGTAGAAATATTTTGGACTGATTTTGCTCTGGCTCCATTTTTGTTAATTTCTCAAAGAGGTACGACAACGGTTTTTACTTGGTTTTAAAAAGTCCATATTTTTTACGCTGGACGAATGGTATTTTTTTTTTTTTTTCAAATTTCACCTATTTATATCAAAATACATTCTGGAATATTTAGATATATTTTGGACTGATTTTTTCTGGTCCATCTTTATCAATTTCTCAAAGGGATACACTACGATTTTTACTCTGTTTTAAAAAATGTTTATTTTATGCACTAGATGATTGAGATTTTTATCCAAGCACATTCTGGAACATATAGAAAATTTTTTGGCTGATTTTTTTCTTGGTCCATTTTGGTAAATTTCTCAAAGGGTATCACTATGGTTTTTATACTATTTTAAAAAATCTTTATTTTATTCATTGTATGAAGGAATTTTTTTTCAAAATTTCAAATATTTGTATCCAAATACATTTTGGAATATGTAGGAACATTTTGGGTTAATTTTGTCTCTGGTCTATTTTTTTCATTTTTCAAAGGGGTACCATTACGGTTTTAAACAATTTTTAAATTTTATGCACTAAATCAATGAGTTTTTTTACAAGTTTTGAAATATTTGTATCCAAACACATTCAGAAACATGTAAAAATATTTTATGCTGATTTTGTCTTTGGTCCATTGATAAGGTCGGTTTCGACCTTATATTCTAAGCTTTATGGAACCCCAATGATGAATAATTTCACTCATATTTGGCATTTATGTGTTATGTTCCATGCATTTCCTTCATTATTTGTTATTTATGATTTTGTGTGTATTTTGATATTTTTGTCTTTAGTTTGGTTATTTTTTTCAATCTAAGGTTGTGAAACTGAGGACTTGGTTAGCTTGACCCGTTTTCCTGAGCTTGGTGATGCAGGGGTGGAAACCCGAGTTAATTATGAGAAGGAAACGGGATTGGAGTCCGACTAAGAGTGAAAAGAAGTTAAGATCTTTGGACCAGATTTTGAGGTTGTTAAAAGTGGATTTCGGAGTGGACATCAAAAGAAAAGATAGATTTCAAGCTAGGAGCTATCCAATGGATCCAAGATCATCATAATCGGAAGCCGAACGACAAAGTTATGGCTGAAAAAAGTTGGAGCAGAAGGAAGAGTATAAAAAGAAAGCAGTGCTCGATGCACACTAAAGTTGTGCTCGACGAGCAGAATTACTTAAAGAAGGGCATAATGTTTTTGGATGTGGTGCTCGACACGTACCAAAGCTGTGCTCGACAAGCACAATTAATTCAAACTTCCAGACTATTTTGAAGTTAGCGATCGACGAGCACTAAAGCAGTGCTCGATGATCACTCTGCGGGACTTATTTTTAGTTAGCTGTTTTAACTTTTATTTTCTGGTTTATTTGTCCTATTTTGTCTATGAGCGGACGACCTTTTTTTGTAAAATAAAAATAAAATAAAATATAATGTTTTTAAAAAAGCAGGCAACTTTCGAAGCGAGCGGCTTGGCGCACTCGAAAGTTTGAAAATAAAATAGATAAAAGGCGCACTTTCGTCGTAAGTGGTTTGACACTCTTGAAAGTGCGGAGGGAATAAATTTCAAAAGGAAGGAAAGCATTTTAAAAGAAATCGAATTTCTCAAAGAGAAATCGAATTCAAAAGGAAATAAATTTCAAAGGAAATCGAGTTTTTTTTGAAAGAAGACAAGTTTTGAAAAAAAAATTTGGAAAGAAATTAAATTTTAGAAAGAAATTCAAACTCGAATTTCTAGAAAATGATTTTGGAGTTGCCACCTGGTTCTAAGCTATACCGAAAATTAATTCACGGTATTACTCGGACCCTAAGCGTGAATCTAAAACCGTGATCCAGAGATCGGATTTGGGCAAGGCTTTTGCTTATCCTTCTTCGAAAGACCTTTACAAATCCACAATATTTTACAAGTTTATTATTTGACAACGACAGGGTACACTGCCCTAGAGTTGAGTGTTCAGCATTAATACCATAATTGTATAAATTTATATCATGCTAAACACGACATCAAGTTTTAGGCGCTGTTGCCGGAGAATTTTATTCTCTGCGCCATTCGAACCTAGGGGATTCGGCTGACTTAGGCATTGTATATATGTGAATATTTTTATTTTTCTTTTGTGAATATTTTTATTTTTGTATATATTGTATTTATTTTGCGCTTTTTAATTTCCTATTTTTCATTTGTTTGTTCGGAACCCGGTGGGTGATTATTTGCTTTAATTTTTCGTTTATTTTTATTTTTCTGTTGATTTTGTATGATAGTTAGGTTTGCCGACTGGTGTTTGTTTAATATGTTTAGTTTGATTCTGTGTTGTGTGATATGAATGCTGAATTTCTGAAAAATTTATTCTGAATTGGGGATTTCATAAGTGTTTGGCTACCCACGTAGTTGAGCTTCGTTGTTTGTTTTTGAGTTAATGATCTGGAATATTGGAATACTGATTCTAGATTTTACCTTTTTGTGCTGGTTAGCTGTTTGGAACAATGCTTTTGCATGAAATCAATAGGAGTAGTTATATGCAGTGGTTCGGTCATTTACTGTTGTTTCTATGCCTAATTTATAATGTTGGATAGGAACATAGAATGAGCAAAAGTAACACTAAAACACTGTTTTTCTTACTCATTTGTGCTTTATAGTGAGGACTTGTTGAGCCTATAGGTATCCATTCACTTCGGGTCCTAATCTTTCTGAGAGTCAGTCATCCTTGATATGCTAGATCATAGAACTTGGTGTAGTCATTGCACTTGGCTTTAATTGAGACTTAGGATGTGGAGACCCTTAGGAAGGATTAACCATACTACACATACATATCTATGCACTTCTTTTTTATTTAATCCTTTTGAACCTAACAACATGCTAATTAGCCCGTAGAACCCCTATTTTTTAGCTTTAGCCTGTTCTTCTTAGCCACATTACTAGGCATAAGCCTAAAAGCTACAAGCCCAAATCCCTTCACATTAATTTAACCTTTCTATCCATCCTTCCCTCAATTTTAAGTTAAAATTTAGTTATCAAGCTTCAAATCTCTATTCTTTGGTATATTCTTCAATCTTGAACATTGAGTTTGCCACTTTTTTATTTGAGTTTTGTGAAAAAAAAATAAAACAATAAAAAAGAAAAAAAAAGAAAAGAATTAAAAAAAGAGAAATAAAAGAAAAAAAATGTTATTGTTTACCATTATTGGTTGTTTGTGGAAGAAATTAACAACTTCTCTTTTGTTGTTTCGGTGGGTTCCAAATAATGAAATTTTGAGCTTTTCGAGTTAAAAGTACCAAATTAAATTAAAATTCTTTATCCCGAATTAATAAGGAACTTCCACCTTAATGTTTCCTTTTGTGATATGTTATGATTCGGAATTCTCCATTTCTTCTTTTCGAGTCTTGGGTTATATTTATAAATAGACGTGGGGTACTTCTCCCTTTCTTTTCTGTTCATCCATTATTTCTGTGTTGGTTGCTACTGTGTTGGGAAGAGTCTGATTTTCTCATGTTCCTTGTTATGTACACCTGTGATTAACCAGATTATTTTTGAACTTGAATTTAGGGGTTGTAAGACTAAATTAACTTTTGACGCACCTTACCTTTAGCCTCTACACGTTACAAACCCGAAAGGTTCTCTGATTTTGTCCCTTATTGCTAAAGACTGCACCAAGATTGTCATTAGATCGCTATGTGATGCATGCTGTGATTTGACTGAGTGTGTTTTCTTTCTTTTCACCCTTGACTTTTGAGTGTATTGAGTGATATCTTGTGAGGTGAATTGATTAGTTACATAAGCTCTCACCGTTCCTTTCTGTTTGATTGATATTGGGTATGTGGAATAGCAGTACTTATGTCTGTTGTCTGTAGATAATTGTTGTTATTGTCTGGATTGTTTCTGCATGTTTAGGAATAGTGAATTAGCATAGTTAAATCTTAGGTGGTTTTCAGGCGAAAGCTGGTTTTTGTATTCTGTATTTCAGGTTATTTGCTTGAGGACAAGCAAAGTTCTAAGTGTAGGGTAGTTGATAAGGTCAGTTTTGACCTTATATTCTAGACATTATGGAACCTTATTTGTGAATAATTTGATTGGATTATCAGCATCTTGTATTGCATTTCATGCATTTTTGTTTATTTTTGTGTATTTTGGTTTTTACATATAATTTGGTTATTTCACTGTGTTTTATTGTTACTCCTGCTTTTGTTTTGATCTGAGGTCGTTAAGACCGAGGATGTGTATAATTTAACCCATTTCTTGAGCTTGATAGTGTAGGAGATGAGACCCGAGATGGAAAAATGGAGAAACGGGATGTTGGAGTCCGGTTA
>CAOJCR011009232.1:0-14749 GCA_948330485.1 Euphorbia neoarborescens | reverse complement strand
CCTCTGATCAACCATAAAAGTTGGTTGAACTCTCTCTGCCTCAGGCGTAGCGGGCCTAGGCATAGCATCTCGAGCCCTAACAGCACCTTGAATAGTGCTCACAAGAAAGTTCCTAAACTGTTCATTCCGCATTAGAGCTGCAGCCAACTCATCTGTGTTCTGCCCCTGTCCTTGGTCTCTGGTTTCATCCATTTCAATTACCGAGGCTGTCTCACAAGGTTCTGATACTGTTCTAACAAGCCTCCTTCCCTCTCATGTCCAAGCCGTGTTAGACCACTGAAATGATAACAGGGGTTAGATTTATGCATGTAAGCGTGGATGCATGCAATGATTATGTTGTGATGAAGATGCTTGGAACGGTTTTGTTCATTCACAGATTTGCATGTATAGATATAAGATGTTTGGCATCGTATATCGTGGAAATGTGAGACTTGGAACGGTGTCATTCGTTCATGGACTCGTGTGTACAGATATAGACGCTCGACATTGTATATCTTGAAAAGTGAGGTTTGGAACGGTGTCGTTCATTCACAGAATCGAGTGTATAGATATAGATGCTCAGCATCATATATCATGAAAAGTGAGGTTTGGAATGGTGTCGTTCATCCACGGACTTGTGTCTACAGATATAGACGCTCGACATCGTATATCGTGAAAAGTGAGATTTGGAACGGTGTCGTTCGTTTGTGGACTTACGTGTACAGATATAAAGTGCTCGACACTATATATTGTGAAAGGAGAGGTTTGGAACGGTGTCGTTCATTCGTGGGTTCACGTGTATAGATATAGATGCTCGGCATCGTATATCTCGAAAAGTGAGATTTGGAACAGTGTCATTCGTTTGCGGACTCGCGTGTACGGATATAAAGTGTTTGGCACTATATATCATGAAAGGAGTAAGTGATAGTGAGTTTAAACAGTTTTATTCGTTCACGGACTCACGTGTACGGATATGAGGTGCCTGGTACTACATATCGTAAAGGAGGGAGTGATGATGTGATCATAACACATTGCATGGCATTGGTTTGACAATATATCGTTTAGCATGGCATTTGCATGGTAAGATAACATTGTAAGCATAAAAGATTAAATTTGATACTCATAAAAAAGTAAACGTAATGTCATAATAGAGTGAAGTCACATTTATTCATTACAATTCATTTAGGATACAAATGTTGTTTCTCAAATACGGACTGGATACTGGCTCGCAGTAATTCTAGCAGAAGTTTGATATCCGGGCATGTCTTAGCGTCCCTTAGGCCGTAGGTAGTAAGCTTAGCCCAATCTGAGTTCGGAATTGACTTGAGGAAGTGTTTGAGTCTTTGTTCGAAGCCCTCCATAAGATCCTACTAAGGAAGACCACGCACAAGGAAAACATTTTTGGAATATTGAGGCAAATCATAGCAAATTACACGATTTTCATACAAAAATGTAGATTATACACGGCTTACAATGTAGTTTGCACATAACAACGTAGATTATGCATGGAATGGGATAACATGGTATACATTATGGATTATATATGGCAAGGCAAGGCATGATACTCTACAGTGATTACACATTGCAATAAGGATTACGCATGGAAATAAAAGCTACGTATAGCAAAGCATGGTACAGTACAGAGATTACGTATGGCAACAAGGATTACGCATGGTAATAAAAACTACGCATGGCAAGCCATGGTACACTACAGAGATTACGCATGGCAACAAGGATTACACATGGCAATAAAAACTACGCATGGCAAGGCATGGTACACTACAGAGATTACACATGGAAACAAGGATTATGCATGGCAATAAAAACTATGCATGGAAAGGCATGGTATATTGTAAAGGCTTCGCATGGAAATAAGAATAACGCATGGTACAAGAATTACGCATGGCAAGACATGGCATATTATAAAGGTTACACATGGGAAGGCATGGTATACAATAGTGGATCACATGTAAGGTGATCGTATCAGCATGTGACACATCACATGGGCTGCCGTGGCCGTTGGTATGGTATTCATGCATGAGGGAAGCTTACGTAGCAAGGCAGGAACATGTAATAGCATGATGATAATGTGATGATGTGGTGAGACATGAATGAGGTATACATGTGGCTGTGCACAAACATGGGTTAGTGTGGCATACATTATGCATGTTACAAATTATGGAATAATTGATTTGGATGTACGGGTTCACAATAAAAAACAAGAGCAAATAGCATATAAA
Source organism: Euphorbia neoarborescens (assembly GCA_948330485.1). Classification (NCBI taxonomy): domain Eukaryota; kingdom Viridiplantae; phylum Streptophyta; class Magnoliopsida; order Malpighiales; family Euphorbiaceae; genus Euphorbia; species Euphorbia neoarborescens. Next base: position 12,530 of record CAOJCR011009232.1, on the reverse strand, counting down.
GCAGAAATTCCCAACCTTATATCTCTACGTGGTCAAAAGTCTCTAACCATTCCTAGGTGGGGGTCTCCTTATCTTCAACGGGGGATGACAAGGGTCGAAACTAAAGCCATTTTAATTTTTCGTATTGGTAAACCTAGTGGAAATTACTACGGCTTACTATATGCAGGAAGTCAAAAGTCCGAATAGCAAAGGAGGGTCCCATAGCAAAATATACGCTCTCTCTCCCAAAATAGGTGCGACCAAGAAGAGTTAGTACGAGGCTATAGGTGGCTTCCCAATACTTGTCCTTGGAACCTATCAGGAACCAAGCGACATTTCTTGAGAGAGCCGGGGGTAGGTATGGTGGCCCTAGTAGGGGAGAAATGCCTATGAGTGATATGCAAGACATAAAAATAAAGGTGCAAATAATCATATTTTGTTTCGAGAGAGGTTGTCGATTTCAGAAAAAGCTTTTCGAAAAAGTCTTTCGATGTCTTGTCAAAATTCCTTTCAAAAATTTTAAAGTTTGAACACATTGAAAAAGTTTGAAAGAAAAATTGTTCCCCAGCGGAGTCACCACTGTGAGCGAGCGACGTTTTTATCGAAAATAAAACTAGTTTTGGAAAGTCGGAATCGAATATCGAAATAGGAAAATTGGTTTGGAAGATGGGTGCTTACGTCGCAAGAATCTTAGCTCTCTTGTAAGCAAAATCACTCGATTAGGGGAACTCACAAGTTCCTCGAGACTTAGATAAAAATGAAATTTTGATTTTGGGGTGTTCACACCGCGAGCATCTTAGCGCTCTCGTGAACAAAATTACTTGATTACGGAACTCGCAAGCCCCTCGAGGCTTAAATTTTAAAGGAATACAAAAAGAAGAAATTGAAGAGAAATGCTCCTAAGCGAATGGAGAATTCCTTTTCTAGTACCCCCCGCTAAGAGGCGGACCCAAACAGGGACTTGAGGCTTTCGGAGGAAGGATCTCCAAACAACATGCGCGTGTGAACACGTGCTTAGGATTTAAAAAAACGAAATCAAAATCAAAAGAAAACAATTTTAAAGAAAAAGAGTTTTCAAAAAGAAATTCGGACTCAAATTTCTAGAAAACGGTTTTTGGATTCGCCACCCGGTTTTAAGCTCTACCGGGAATTAATTCACTATATTGCTCGGACCCTAAGTTCGAATCCAAAACCGTGATCCAGAGATTGGGTTTAGACAAGACACTTAGTTATCCTTTTTCGAATAGCTTTTTTAGAAATCGACGACTTTTATGGAAAACGAAATATGATTATTTGTGGTAAAGGCCTATGATTGATTTTAGTTGGATATTTATTGTGATCGCACATACACAAGCGGAAAGATAAATTGCGGGAAAGTAAAATTAATTACTACAACCATATCGAATATCAAACAAATCCTACGGGATACATTTTTTTGGGAGGAAAAATCTAGCATGCATTTATACATACATACATACATAAAACAGGCGGAAATAAACACTTAGCATAACATTAAGCTTGAAATGGACATGTGAAAGAACGGGAAGGAACGATAGCTCGAGGTCATGTAAAAGGGGGATGTTTGATCCGAAGCGATTTATCGGATTAAACATTTTGGGCCGAGGGATGGTCTCGCGACGGCCCAAAAACAATCTTGGCTTGTAGTATGAAAGGGCAACATGAGTATTTATCGTTGTAAAATGGTTGGCTCAATTTTTAGTTTTGGAGACATGCACATTTTAATGAGTCAGGTATTCGGGAAATAATTCCCTTCGTTGTATTGTTTTAGCGGCCCTAGACTCGGCTTCCCGACACAGTTTTCTAGATGCAAATGCTCATTACAGGAAATAAAATTCTAATTCTCAAATGCAAATAATTAACGCGCTAACTATCGGCATTCATCGAGATTGAAAAAAATCATGCAAAACCGTAAGCTAAAATGCATGATTTTATTGATTTTAGCTTGAGAAAAGGTCGTTTATTTGACTAAAAATCGAAAACCGGATCAATTTCGGACGAGCGGGGCGAAAATAACAATTTTCTTAAGCATTAGACCTGTAGCGCGTCGTGCAAGAGGGCCAGCGCGGCGCGCTGTAGGCTAAAAAAAATCGAACAGGCCTGTTTTAAATTGCAGCGCGGCATGCTGGAAGGCCAGCGCGGCGCGCTGCAGGTCTGTTCTTCACCCGCTTCGATTTTTTCTCGTCTAAAAACACTACTCGGGGCAACGAAACCACCACGGGATGTTTATAAACTCATATTTAACCATTTTTAACACTTAACACAAGATTACAACAACCAAAATATAGCTTTTAAAGATCAAACCCAAAAAAAGAAGCATTTTCATATTTAGTTCGGTTTAGTCTGTTTTAACTCCTTTTTGTATTCGATCTCAACCCTGCAACTTCCAGAAATGTCAAGGTACATAAATATAGTCCAAATGGGGAGATTTAAAGTTATCTCATGATTATTTCCCGTGATGTTTATGTTTTCCCAACCAAAGTTACGATTTTTGGCTTTTTACGAACATTTACACATTTTTATGTAAAAATAACCATCAAAGCATGCATGGACAGAAACAAAACGTGACTTAGGGACTATTAGGACTCAGAGATTACCCTTGAAGCATACGTTCCATGTGTTGTTAAGTGGAGAACCCGAACGTATGCCACGAAACGACTGAATCATGTGTTTATCGTCGGGAAAATGAATTTTTAGTACCCAAAACTCCCAGGACCAGGTGACTTATAGAAGAAATCATGACTCTAGAGTTTCTTTGGATTGTTGTGGTGAGCCTTGAGTTGTTTTGGAGTTGGAAGCAAGAAAGAAAGAAGAAAAAGATGAAGAAGAAGATGAAATTGGAGATGAATGTTCACGTGAGTGTGAGAGGAGTTGAGGAGAGATGTTTATTGCTGGAAATCAGAGTTTTTTGGGGCTGCCCTCTGATGTTTGGACGTGTAAGGCATATAAAGGGTGCATGGGTTGGTTACTTTTTGCCATACCCTCATTTAATGCATGCCCTCTCCTTTACTTCTCCTTTGCTTTTCCATTTTCTTTCTAGTTCCTTTTCAATTGGTCCCAAACCAACTAAAACTTTGCTGTAACATGGTTAAAAGTGGGTAGTTTAGGTTGGGTTTTGGGTCCATGGTTTGGGTTTTGGGTTTAGGAAGGTCCGGTTCGAAACGGTAGGTTTTGGGTTCAACCGGGTTTTGGGTTCAACCATGCATGGGTTTGTTTGGTTTGTAAAAATTATTCGACTAAAACTTGATTCAGTCTCCCATGGTATGGGTGTCAGAGTTCTCGAGTCGATAGACACGAAAATCGAGGTGCTCAAAGAATGTTGACAAAAGTCATTTTCATCATCTCCCTAGGATAAAAATCCCGTGCTCACATCAACCAAAATACTTAACCTTAGGATACACACAAGCATTCTAAACATCCTCAATAAGGCCATCCCCATGGACAGTGGAAACGACCCTTCTATTCAAACCCTCTACAAGGGCCTTGACTGAAAGCGTCTAGCTATTAGCATTCGTTACCCATCGATATACATCTCAAATCTCAGGCCTTAGCTCTAGAGACAACAATGCTTTTACTCTCTCCATAGACTCCAATTCCCCTAACTGTAGCCTTCTGTTCCAAAAAGGACGTCCAGAACCTGAAACGTGTGAAAGATATTCCTTTGCATCAGCAATTGTAGCATCCGGCATTCTACATAAAGCAAAAAGGTTAGGAAAAATAAGCCTCAAAGGTTGATGCCTCTTCCATCAATCCTACAAAAAAAATCAGAACCATCACCAATATCCACATCTACAAGAGCAAGATAGAAATCCAGATATCAGGAAATTTCCTACAACAAGCCACAATCCCTCTCCAAATCCGTGACCAACTCAAAACCTCCACCTTTAACAACCTAAACCAAACTGAGAAATCATAACAAGGTCAAAATCCAACCACCGACAAGACGGGTCAACATTCCTGAGATTCTAAACCCATTTAAGTAACAGTAAACAATTATTAAGCTCAATACTTCTAAGGTTATGACCCCCTGCGTGAAAAGGTAAATTCACCACTTCCAACTCACTTTACATAAACCTCTAGTAAAAGCATCACCCTTCCATAAAAAAAATTCCATATATAGCCTTCCAATCTGTGAACCACCCCCATAGTCATCTAAATAAAGACATCTGGTAGATTGGAATACTATTAAGCACAACTTTTATTAAAATCAGTCTACCAACATAAGATAAACAAGACCCCTTCAATTCGCCAAATATGACTCAAATCTCAAGACCAAAGGTGCCCAATCAGTTACAGTCAATTTCTTAAAAGAAAAAAGCACCCCCTAAATATTGAATAGGGAAGGAAGAAGATTTACAACCCAATTTAGATGCATAAGTGCAAGTCAACTGATAAAACACATTCAACCCAAGCAAAGAACTTTTACTATAATTTATCCTCAAGCATGAAACAATCTCAAGGCATCTCAATAGTCTTACCACAACCTCAATCTCAGAACCCACTATAGGTAAGAAACACATGGGATCACATACAAACTGCAAAATAGAGAGTCTTGAATGACAACCATCCATAAACACGCCAGAAATAAGGTTATCATCCATAGTTTTATCAAACAACTGCTTAAGTCCTTCTATAACCAGAACGAACAAGAGAGGTGAAAGTGGATCCCCCTGTTTAACACCCTTTTTCATGTAAATCAACCTAGATAGAGCTCCATTCACTAAAATAGAGGTGGAACAATTCTTCCTCAAATTAGCCATCCATTTTATCCATGTTTCAGAAAAACCCATGTTCCTAAAACAACATCCATATACTCCCAAGAAATAGAATCTTAAGCTTTCCTAAAGTCCAGCTTAAGAACACAAGTCGGCCTTCTACTACTTCTAAGATTATACATCACCTCAAAAGCATGGAAAGAGCACTTATGTATACTCCTATTCTTAACAAAATCAAACTGACAATTCAAAATTAGATTAGGAAGAACTAACTGCAACTGCCTAGTCAAAAGCTTGGATAAAATCTTGTACACACCATTAATTAATACAAAGGGTCTAAAATTAGACAACTCATATCATCTAGTGACCTTGGCAATTAACACTGTAAAGAAAGTTTTCAACGAGTCAGGGAAGACCTCTAACCTATGAAAGTCGAAAAAACCTTTAAAATTTCATATTTAATAATCGGCTAAGCCCTCCTATAAAAGAAAAAATTGAAACCATCAGGGCCTGGTGCTTTGTTCTCCCCACATGACTTAATAGCATCCTATATTTCATCATTCAGAAAAGGCACAATTAAGGATTCATTATCATAAACTGACACCAAATTAAAGCCTAAACCATCCAAAGAGAAAGGTACCCCAACCGTAGGCTTGAATAAATCCTCAAAGAATGACACAACACAATCAACCAACAAACCTAGGTCAGAAACAACACAATCAGTAGTATTTACAAAACAAACTATGTTCACTCTATATCTAGAAGAAGCAAATCTATGGAAAAAGGAAGTATTGTTATCCCCCAGTAAATTCCACTTTACCCTCGACTGCTGATGTTTAATGGACTCCAACCCATTTCTTTTCACCAATAATTGAGATCTGAAAAAAGCAAGAGTCCGCTGATCATCATCTGGCAAAGGTTGATCTATGAATCCCAGTAAGGCTAAAAATAGACAAGAGGGGGGTGAATTGTCCCTTAAAAATTTTTGCAAGTAAAGAGACGGAGTTGAGTAAGTTTGAAAAATGGGTGTACTGAGATAATGACTGATCAGTTCGAACTGAGTTCAGTAGGCTTTTTAAAAGAAGTTCTCTGGCAAATAGTTCAGAAGGATTTGAGCAGTAGAAAAAATGACTCAATGATTTATACTGGTTCGGCGCACACTTACCTATGTCCAACCACCAAGGTAACGTCCCTTGACAATTCAATACACTAACTATCCTTTCAAGTAGGATGCAAAACCTTTACAATTTAGTCTAACTAGCCTGACTGAGTACCGTCCTCAAAAGCTAACTTTTACTAAGCTACTGCTTACCCTTAGCAGTATTGAAAATAACAAGTGATTGAAAGAGACTTACAAATCTAGAAAGAATTTTAAAGTTAAGATCTAATCTAAAGTATTCTCTCTTTTGAAATTACAGAGTTCTTGAAAGATAAAGCTCAAAATTCTAACATGTGTTCTTTGTAAAAACTTGGTAACTTTGCCCATTTGAAGACTTCCACTATTTATACTAATCCAGCAAGAGTAGTCATTGAAGGTTGGTCCTTGGATCAGTTGAGTTTTGACCTTTTATGAGGATTTTTGTCTTCGGTCTGGGGTTTCCTACGGTGCTGAGATTCTTGTCTGTACTGAGCAGATACTTGTCTGACCAGCTACTGAAATCTTTCTAAATAGGATACTGGCCATTGATCAACTGATGAAAGCATCCTTGTTGCCTCACCAATAATAGCAGAGAACCAGCATCTTTCCAGATTTGGTTAAGGCTTTTCTGCTCTATAGACTTAAACATAAAACACTTCAAAAGCACCAATGTTGGATAAAATAAATCAATTTTATTTTCAAACACACTTAAAATTTATTTTGTCATCTTAAAAAAATTAAAATCAAAATAGGATTCCAACACGTTCCACTTCCGCAGAAGTCATATCTAAAACATGTTGTTCTAAAGCATCAATTTGAATCCGAGCATCTCCAAAAACATTAGCATTCCATTCTAATTTTCTCCTTCAACACCTTCAGCTTCACATATACAATAATAAATCATTTTTTTTATTGAAAATGTATCCATATGTTGTTAACATATTTTACAATATAAAATGATTTTTTATTAAAAAGAAAATTTATAATTGATAGAAATATTTCAATCCTCATTTTATTTATATAAAATGTATCAAAATAACATGATTTATTTTTCCAAATTATTATACATAAATTTAAATAATTATGTGAAATTTACTATAAAAAATTTCATAAGATATATTTTATATTAAAATATAATTTGAATTTTTTTACACATTCATTTATAAAATACAAATACTTATAAAAAATTGTTTATAAAAAGTTCTAAAATAGATTTTTTTTTTAATAGAAAAGATTTTTTCCCTACAAAAGATAAGGATATTTTTTCACAAAAAAAAACATTTTTCTCCTACAAACAGCTAAAATCCGCAATTTAAGAATCAAATACTTTATTTTCTATTTTTGGAAAAAAAAAAGTTTTAACAAACACCTCGAATATGGAATTTATTTACTTTTTGCTGAATTAAGTGATTAATTATTTTACAAATTTCCTTTACATATTATTTGATGTATAAATAATTTAATAGTATATAATTTTTATGTAATAAGAGTTCGAGATTAAATGAATGGTATTACATCCAACTAGATTGGCACCTAATACCACCGCCTAAACAACGAAACCCTAATGACATTAAAAAGACCTTCAGAATAGATCCAATTTACAAAAGTAGTAATGTTGGGTTTACAAAGAGAGTCGAAGGATCCAAACAAATAGGATGCTTAGCACAAAAGAACAAAAACCAAGAACCCATAATACATTTATACAAGATATCCACCTCCCGACATGAATCCTGAAAAACTACTTTGTTTCTGCGATTCTAGATCTCCCAACGAAGTAGTAACCAAAGAGTGATTCCAAACTTCTTTCTTGTCGACTATCTAAAATAACTCCTTCATTGAACTAGAAAGTCCGTAACTGAAATAGGCATAACAAAACAAATACCTAATCACTTGAAAAGGGAAACCCAAATTGGTCGGACCTTGATACAATGCAGAAAAGCATGATTAATCGTTTCCACACATTCACAAAAAGGACATCAATTACCATCAGGAGGTAGAATACTCATCTGTATTAATATCTATCTAGTGGGTAGGTGGCCATGGAGAAGAAGCCATCCAAGAAAATTTACCTTAGGATATACACAAGCTTTCCACACAACCTCAAAAAGGTAAAAAGATCACTCTTCTCCACGCTGGAAATAAATTTTCTGGTAATACCCTCCGCAAGAGACTTCGTTGAAAATGTCAGACTACCAATCCCCTCATCCCATCGACAAACATCGCAAACTTCTGGCCTCAACTCAGTAGACAACAAAGCTTTTAAGTTTTCTAAGGACTCCAGTTCTCCCAACCTCAGCCTTCGGTTCCAAAAAGGGCATCCATAGCTGGCTTCATAAGTCAGAAACTCCCTTCCTTTTGCAACTGTAACATCTGGCATTCCGTACAAAGCAAGAAGATCAGGAAAAAGAAATCTCAACGGTTAGTGTCCCATCCATCGATCCTGCCAACGAAAACACTCAACACCATTACTAATGTCAACAGATATATGAGAAAGAAAGAACTCCGAGATAACAGGAAATTTCCTACAACAAGCCACAATTCCTCTCCAAATAGGGGGACCAACCTGAAACATCACCTTCGACAACCTAAACCACATTGAGAAATCATAACAAGGATTACACACATGAAACCACAAAGAAGATGGATAAACATTCCTCAACTTCCAAACCCATTTAAGCAACAGAAAGCAGTTGTTTATCTCCAAGTTTCGAACATTGAGACCCCTACCTGAAAAGGCAAATTAACCACTTTCCAACACACCTTACACAAACCTCTAGTAAAAGCATCGCCTTTCCATAGAAAATTTCGCATATAGCCCTCCAACCTGTAAATCACTCCCATCGACATCCTAAATAAGGACATCTAATAAATCGGAATATTATTAAGCACAACTTTAATTAGGACCATTCTACTCGCATAAGATAAATAAGACCCCTTCAAATTTGCAAAATGCGACTCAAATCTCAAAATAAATGGTCTCCAATCATTTAATGTTAACTTCTTATAAGATAGAGGAATCCCTAAATATTGAATCAGAAAAGTTAAAGTTTGGCACTCTAATTTAGAAGCAACAGAGTTAGTCAAATGATCAGAAACATTCAGCCCAAGCAGAGAACTTTTACTTTAATTAATATTTAAACCAGAAACAATCTCAAAGCATCTCAATAATCTTACCACAACCTCAATTTCAGAACACACTGCTGTAAAAAAACAAATTGTATCATCTGCAAACTGCAAAATAGAGAATTTGAACTGACAACCATCCACAAACACACTAGAAATAAGATTCGCATCCATAGCTTTATCAAACAATTTCTTAAGACCTTCCACAGCATGACCAATCAGAAAAGGTGAAAGTGGATCACCTTGTTTAACAACCTTTCTCATGTAAACCAACCTACAAGGAACCCCATTTACCAAAATAGTAGTAGAAGAATTCTATCTAAGGTTAGCCAGCCATTTGATCCAAGTATCCGAAAAGCCCATACTCTTAAAAACCACATCCATATAATCCCAAGAAATAGAATCATATGCTTTCCTGAAGTCTAATTTGAGCACCCAAATCAGTCTTCTATTACTCCTAAGTTTATGAATTACCTCAGTAGCAATAAACGAACACTCATGAATAACACAGTCCTTAACAAAAGCAAATTGACAGTCCGAGATGAGTTTTGGAAGTATTAATTGCAATCTTCTTCTTAAAAGCTTGGATAAAATCTTGTAAACCCTATTGATTAATGCAATGGGCCTAAAATTAGACAATTCATTCAAACTGGTCACCTTCGTAATCAACACTGTAAAAGAAGTTTTAAGCGAATCTGGGAAGACCCCTGTGCTATGAAATTCTGTGAAAACTTTTAAATATCACTCTTAATAATCGGCCAAGTCCTTCTGTAAAAAAAAGTTAAACCCATCAGGATCCGATGCTTTAGTTTCCCCACACGACCTAACAAAATCTTAAATTTCATCATCCAGGAAAGGTACAGTTAACATGACATTATAAGATAGTGATACCCTCTTGAATCCTAACTCATCCAAAGAGAAAAGAACTCCAACCGGAGGTTTGAACAAATCTTCAAAGAAAGAAACCACACATTCAACCAACATAGTCAAATCAGAAACAACCCCCTCAGAAGTATTAAAAAAAAATTCTGTTCATTCTGTACAGAGATGAAGCAACTCGATGGAAGAAGGAAGTATTATTATCCCCTAACAAAGTCAATTTAACCCTCGAATGATGATGCTTAATTGATTCCAATCTATTCCTTTTCATCACTAATTGGGATTTAAACAGTACCAAAGACCGCCTATCCTCATCAGACAAGGCCCTATTAAACTCTGCAAAAGTCATATTCAAGACCTAACATTCTAAAGCCTCAATTTGAACCTTACATCACCAAAAATTTTAGCATTCCACTCTCTAATCTTCTCTCTAAACACCTTTAACTTACCAGCTACCCCCTCTTCCAGTGTTCTCTATAAATCTACTTCCAAGATGACTCTCAAACGGGACAAAATCTCTCATCATCCCACCAACGATTCAACGACCGAAATAGTTTAGGCCCTGAAGGAATTCTCCCAATAGATTGGAATAAAATTGGGAAATGATCCTGACAGGGAGGAATCAACAATAGAAGTAGATAAAAAAGCTAACGATCAACCACATTTGAGGATACCAATACCCTATCAATCATAGAAAAAGCGACCGTATTATGCCAAGTGTAATTTCTACCTTGCAACTCAATATCATGCAATTCACAACAGTAAACAAATTCACGAAACGAATCTATAGACCCAGTATTCAGCCCATTAGAATATTTATAAGCCTCCAAACACTTATTAAAATCTCCACATGAGACAACATTATCGAAACCCAAAACGATCGGTGTAATAATAGACCACAACAGTACCCTCTCCTTCGAACATTTGGAGCATACACAAAAAGAACAAAAACATTAAAATCATCACACCTAAAAATAACCCATTGCTATCCATCAAATAAATAGTGCAAGATAGAAGCCTATATTCCATGACAAATAATTCCCCCCGATGCCCCAGCCGAAGGCACACACACAAAAAAAGTTAAAATCAAGATGAGGCCAGAACCATTTCACATCACAAACATAAACAGACTCCATTTTAGACTCCAATAAACCAACCAACATTAAATCAAACTTAGAAATATATTCCCGTACAAATAATTGCTTAGCTTTATTCCTAAGGCCCCCCTGACAATTTGAACAAAGAAAAGAAAAAGACATAAAGATATGAAAAACCTAGAAAAATGAGCTTGATAGAGTAAACTCAATTCATCACCAACTCTTCAATTCTGCCCATAATTTGAAATTTATTCCTATCATCAAACAGACCCACTTTTTCTCCCACAAACCATGTCTTCTGTACTTCATCATCAACCGATTGATCATCATTGGTACTTTCTAAACATTTATTTCTATTACAAGTGTCAGGTGCCTCTGTGCTTTTCGAAATAGAAACCAACAAACCAAACTCACCATACCTGGCCACTTTTCTTCCTTTGGACTGCATCCCACCTGCTGCCACTGTTACCAGTTGTCCCTCAACATCTCAGTATTCTTACTCAAGTCTGCCATACCTGCACACGAACCCACTCTAACGATCCTTCGATTAACTACATCATCTACCATAGCCTCTTTTACACATAAGATGCCCTTATTCTGCCAACAAACAAACACCTGCTCGCCCATGGTCTCGTTGGCCTCCACCTGTATATCTTAAGGAGTCTACTATTTAAAGCATGGATAAGCCAACAATCGCTTGATGTTTGATTCCTGCTTCTAATCACTTGCCCCATCCTGCAGGGATACTAATTGTATTGAATCACCACATAAGAATCATACCTCCTTGCTCGATCAACACTCTGCAGTTTTGGCCAGTTTTGCACGCTGTCCCTTTCATCCGTCTGCCAATTACCTTGACGGACTAGAGCCGAAGCACCATCTTGAATTCTATTTCCACTATACGACATTCCATATCTTTCACTCTCCTAGGACTCTGCACCCCAACAACCAAAATGTCTACTTCCCGATAGTCCAATCATAACATCCACTCCCATAAATGCATTGTCTTCTCCCACCATCAATTCTAACTTTCTACCATTAACCTCCAAGTAAAGGATCCCAAAATAGCTTTCCTATTCGTACTAATTAAAATGGGCCATGAATCTAATCTATTATAACCAGTATAGGCATCCTCCATGAAAATAAACTCTCCAAACATAGCAGCAATCTCCTTAGGCACCACTAATTGATACATCACAATTAGAAGACCATAGATTTTTAATGAAGTTAACCTTTTTCCAGATGGAGATACTGATGATTGGTACGAATTTTCTACGATTATAGTATTATTTTGGTTCATCATGTATGTACCCACATAAAAGTTGGTCTTTCTAATATAAATTCACAAAATACCGCAAGTATACGAGCGGGTTGTACAAGTAGTATAAAATTTTTTTAAGTTCGAGTATCGATCCCATAAGAAAAAACATACACAATAGGTTAAACATTCTTATTTTCTGTCTATGGTAATCTTAAAGTGATTTGGTTGTTGTAAATCCTACAACACTTCAAAGGAACATAAGATTTATCTCAATATAATCCATAATCTATCAAGGAAGATTTGAACACTAGGAATTTTCT